>JAVYIG010017759.1:0-24367 GCA_035222895.1 Strongylocentrotus droebachiensis | reverse complement strand
GTGGATAAGTGTCCGGAGTGTGAACCACAAGGTACAGGGTTTGAATCCCGGCTGCAGCACTAACGTCCTCTGGCAAGACATTTACCTAAGACTGCCGCACTCCACCCAGGAGTAGTACGAGGGTACCTCGTAGGATTTATTCCTTGAATGCACCGAGGACCATGGTTGCCAGAGTTAAGCATGGATAATGATATCCAAAGTCCTATTGAATTAATAATACATGGTATATCAAAATATGATATGCACTATACAAGAATATTATTACCACCTTTTTATGTTGGTATAAAGTTATATAATCCTGAATTTATTACCACGATGTAAATAAAAAGAGAAAAAAAGAGGTCCTTACATCCTGGGGCTCATGACCTAATCAGGCATCAAGCCTTGGCAATATGAGTCGTGACAATTTCATATTTCTCTTTTCCTGGAACACCAAACGTATAAATATTGAATAAAACATACATGTACATGGATACACATGACTCTATAACCCCTTTCAAATACATAACTTAAAGGTAAAGACCAGTAATGGTCATGCGATTGCATTGTGAAAGAAACGTTGTGGAATCGATCAGAAAAGGTTGATCATCTAGCATCTAGCATCTGCAAGGTTCTGGAATCATCAAAATGATAAGAAATTTGGCCCATTCTTCGTAAAGTTACAAGCACTATACACAGAAAGATGTATATGGGACTACCCTATCTCTCTCACCAGACCATGAGAGAAATAAATTTACCAAATATATGAATTAGTAGGCGGTTTCCCGGCAAATTTTTTATCATCATGTATTAGTCAAAACATATTCTTTCACATGATTGGTAATAAGAGCTTCCATTTCATTTTTTGAAATTGGGGCGTTGCCAATACTGGTCTTTACCTTTAACCTCATTTATTACTCATTCATATAAAGTACATGACTTTCCTTCACTTATATCCCCCTCAAATACATGACTTTGCTTCATTTATAACCCCTTCAAATACGTGACTACTTCATAACCCCGTCAATTAAATGACTTTGCTACATTTATAACCCCTTCAAATGTCGGACTTTGATTCATTGATAACCCCCTTCAAATATGTGAATACTTCCTTTATAACCCCTTAAAACACATGATTTCGCTTCATTTATAACCCCTACTGACTTTAAAAAAAGAGAGAGACAACATTAGTAGTCACGGCTTAGTTAAGAATGGCCACAAAACAAAATTTGGGTAAAAGCATGTCGTCAGAGTTCCAATTCACCTTCTTCCAAAAACACTTTATTATCCACTGGTTGAGTTAATTCATCTGTGACAAACAGTTCATAAAGTCTTCAGCTTTCATCAAAATCTTCCCAAGCAACTTATCAGTACATCTCTCAGCTGTTTTCTCAGCTTCTCATTCCCCTCACAGAAGATGTGGGTTGACCCCTCCTCAAGCTGTATAATGGTATCTTCTGATTCCTGTGTGAATGGAAACAGAACAAAACAATAAGTTGTATTGCAGTGTACACCAGTTGTAGTGCTCCGATATGGGCAACTAGCTACAGATATTCAAGATTAAAAGTAGCAATGAAATGAAAATATCGGCTGTTTGGAGCCACAAGCTTAGTTCTTTGTCACTGCACTCAAAGTCATGTCTTCTTGAGATTGCGGCCCCAGCAATCAAGTACGACTATACTCAATGGAAGAAGAAGAAAAAGAAGGGAGAGTTGCATTGAAGTACAGCGGTTGTAGTGCTTTGATATGGATGAATAGATACAGCTATTCAAGATCATATATACCTGTACTAAAAATGACAATGAAATTTAAAAATGGTAAAATAAAACATCACATGAAAATATCTGCTTCAAAAGCTCCTCTTTTTTAGGGGGAGGGGGTAGTATGCATGTGTAGTAGAAACACATGCTACTACACATCCATACTACCCCCTCCCCCCAACCAAAAAGTAGCTTTTGAAAATGAACAAGAGTTCCTCAGAAAAAATATGATTGCCATGAGGACACTTTCGCTCATGATTTCAAAATTGAAAAAGAACCACATCTAAAATAGAGGGATTTTGTTTTACTTTGCTGGTAATGTGGTAATGATGCATGAACAGAAATTCAGACGGGAAAGACATATATTTTCTTACCAAATGAACAATATGCCCTGATCCTGTGCTTTCTACCTTGACATCAGCGATTCCATTCTGTAATAGAAAGAGATAAAGAGTTCAGGGGGGTGTTTCACAAAGATCCTAAGTCGGAGTTAACTCTAAGTTGGACTTAAAAATGATGGAGAGCCATTTGTAGCTTTAAAATAAAATATATTCTAAAAGCGAAAAAAGTATTTTAGACTTTTTATAAATTCCACATCAAGAACATGATATCTCCTTGATAATAGAAAATATGAATGATTTGAATCAACATTTTATGCTTTTTAAAATAACTTTTACAAAATATTTTCATAGAGGCTAACGGCTTTCCATAACTGTTAAGTCCAACTTAGAGATAAGATCAACTTAGGATCTTTGTGAAACACCCCCCTGAACCTGTCTGACCAGCAAAGGCCACCAATCCGTCGTAAAATGTGTGTAGGAGAGAGAGAGAGAGGGGAGGAATTGCCAGATGTCCTTCGGAACATAATATTTCTATTTCCATGAGGTAAAAATGTATAAAAATGTATAAAAATGTATGACTGAGCAGTCAGGTGTTATGCCTCAGTCACACCTTTGCCTATTTGGCCTGTGTATTGCTGCATATTTATGGCAAGCCGTTTTAACATTTATTCCTATTCTTTATATTAAGAAATTATTTTCTGTTGTAAAGCAATGGTAATTTTTTATATCAAGAAATAGGAATAAATATTATAACAGCTTGCCATAAATAGGCATTGTGGCGTGCGCCTGTAATCCAGCTAAAAGTGGAAGTTACAAATTGATTCAGCCGAGGACGCAGGTTCGAAAATGAGTCACGTCTTTCAGATGGTAACGTTTAAAGGTCGGTCCCCAGACGTAAATAATCATATCTGATTGATACACGTCTGTAAAAACCCAATACACACACACACAAACGCAGCAATACGCAAGCCAAATACGCAAAGGTGTGACTGAGGCATAAGAAAGCCATTCGTTCCATGATAACCGATCTTCTTTTTTTTTTTAGAGAAGAAGACTAACTGACCCATTCTATCGCTATAGTGAAAAGGAATACATGTATATGCAGTGTACTGCTAAGGAGTGAACCTATAAGGATAAAGAATCCTAGATTTAAAGATTTAAATCAGGTTGATCAGGACAATTCCATGACCCGTGAAAGTAATGAATCAGGTCTTATTTCTTAAAATTATTAACAATATATATATTTATCATATTCTCATTCATGAAAGAAAAGGTGGGTTTCTGAGCACGAACATGAAACAAATATTTGAACAAGCTGTGCAGCACAATATTTGCTTTTTTTTTTTTATCATACCAATGATAAATATTCCTTATCAATATGACTCGAAGGTTAATTAGAAGAACCTTTAAAGCCCCACTGCACTACTTATAGCTACTTGCACCCTCTATATGGCAAACAATGCCTAATCGGTGACCCCTTTTTCTTATGTTAATTGAGAGCTGATTTGATGAGATAACCACCCGTCAGTGACCTTGCAGGGAGGTCTAATCCCTCCTGGCCAAACTAGTGCAGAGTGGCTTTAAAAGGTACAACTTTTTGTTGATGGGCGTTCTTACCGTGGCAAGACTCTGCACAAACTCCTCAATGTCAATGTTACCATAGACGTAGTGCTTGGGGTGAGAGGTGTAGGTTTTGGGCGAGGTCAAGTTCTCTTCTTCTCGCTTTCTCTTTCTCTGAGGTTGACCGGTAGGAAGCAGTGGGTTGGCTTGAGGAGAGGGCAGCTCCTGCAAATATCAAGTAAGGAATGTTTTCACATTTTTAAATCCTTTTAAAAAGTAACTTTATCTTTTTTTTTCTTTTTCAGACAGGATGTTGTTATGCTAATCATCTTTATCCCTATCATTTGTACAAGTATATGCATTCCATAAGATTTGTTTGGTAGCTCAGCGAAATGAAATGAAAAAAAAAAAGGTCCTGAGCGCAAAAGGGATAATAGTTAGTGATGTATGTTAACTAAATGTTCTATTATGACATAAAGTTTAGGTGTCTTATATCCTTATCGAGAAAGTATATGTCTGTCACAATGTGACTGGAATTTCTTTCATTCTAACCCCTCATGACCCTGTCCGAGTTGTATTGGCAGAGAATGTAATAGACACGTGCTAGTTGAATGGATGTGTTTGGCGGCAATTTAGGCACTAACTAGGCCTAGGTCAACTAACTGGGGTTCTCTAGTATAGCAGGGGTTTATCTTTGTCTGTGTGTGTGGAATGGATAAGGAGAATGTTGTTGGCATTAGATGAATATGAAGAATTTTAAGGAGGTTACTATTGAGAGAGCCAAAGTAGGTTGGAGATTTAGAGCAGATTAGTCAGATTGCTTATGAGATCTCGAGAGGATCAGACCTTTCCGAACTTGGTCTGATCTTGGAGTGAATGAGGGGTGCTGGCCACGAAGGTCAATGTTACAGCCACAGGCTATATGCATGCTGCTGCTGGCATAGCAGACTTTTAATTTGTTACCTTATTTGTAATTATCTGGAAGGAAGGATATTTCATATATCTCATAAAGAGAAAGCTATTTTCTATGTACTATGAGATAATGGATTTTTGTTTTATCTTGCATGTTGAATAAGGAAGAGTTAACCTTGATTAGTTTGTTTGCTTAGAATATAATAGGTATAACAATTGCATTAATACTAAATTTATTACTCATTGCAGATATAGTATCAAAAATAATATCACTAGTGACATTCGCTTGGATCTTTTAGATCCCTTGTTGACCATACATTGCGAGACAAACGAATGTCACTAGCGATATTTTTTCAAAACAATTGCATGGTACTGAAAAGTTATATACATATATATAACTATATGTAAAGACATATGTGTTATTTTACAATTTCCAGTTGAAAAATACCGTACACAGTCGTTTATAAATGTTGTCTGTTTAAATGGTTTATGTCAGTGAAGCGAAGCTCTAGAGATTGTAAATGATTGTTGAAAATTGTTAGGATTATATCGTTATAGCTAGATCGTGTTAATTTTAGTAGATGGTTGGCTATTTCGTTTCGATTTAATTCTTTTAGGGACGAGCTGGGCTCGTTTCCATAACCCTATGCACACATCAACGGACTTGCATGTGCTCTTAGTCGTAGTCGACACGCTCAGACAACGTACTCATATCAAGTCTTCAAGTCAAGGCACGTTGCGGTAGTATACCGGTCAGGTTGGACAGACTTAGCAGTTTATGCCCCGCAGCACCGGGTTACTTCGCACACCAGGGTACTTTGTTTCACCTTCTCAGAAACAGGAAGAGGTTGTATTTACCAACTCTTAATCTGGACTCTAAGTCTAACCCAACAGTATTCAAATACCGGGCTAGATTCGGTGGATTATTGCTTGTATATAATACCCTGAAGGATGACTTGGTCATCACTGGTAATATCTGTTTTCTTTTGGAAATATTGAATGTTGGAACCTGGAAGCATTGATTGATATATATTGTGATATAATCATGTACGGATAGAACTCTATATACAATGACGTGATATACTCTCATACCCAGATTAAGAGTTCGTAAATACAACCTACGTACGCGACAACCAGATGCTGTTGATTGTACGTCACGGACAGATACAGATACAAATACAGATACTCTTTTGAATCTCTATTGAATCCAAATCATTTTATATTGTCATTTATTTACATGTATATTAATATTGAGCAGATGGCTCTTTATTAAATCTATGTGCACTATATTTTACTCTTGAAGTCACTTGATTATTTTCTTGTGATTCGTATTCATTTCAGCAGAACCTAACTTATCATCAGACTATAGTAATTAACAGTACTTAAATCTGACAATGTCTATACCAGCTCCATATCCAAGCGATGCGGGATCTACCTGTGTGATATACAGTTATAATATTTTAACAATTTTCAACACATTTTGCGTTCCAGATGAGTCTTTTTGTGTCACTACATTTCGCTAATTAAAGGCCCTTACAGCATGATATTAATGCCATGGACTTACTGAAAAGCAATCTTTTGGCCTCATTGAAAATGAATGAATACACTGCATTAATTAAATGCATGGATCAGTTTACTAGAATAATCAAATGGTATGCATATTTTTAAAACAAAGGTTCTTCTTGACAACCTGAAAGTTTTCCCAATGGTTGCCCAACATAGCAACAAGTAATGTATGCAGACTGGACTACAATTAGTTTATTCATTAATAACAGGTTAATGAGAAACACTCGTCACTAGGTAAATATCTATAAATTTGAATATGTTAGTTAACCGATCTATTCAAGGATGAATTTCACTCAGTGATTCCATAATCATCATGTATGAACTATTTTCTCCTTACACGACATACAACTACATGAAGTAAATCAGATGATTAATTACAAATGCCGTATAAATTTGTGCAAGTCTTACAGACCGTGACTGACTGTGATAAAATCAAACTGCTAGTGCATTTCTCATCTACTTGGCAATAAATTTGTGTTCTAACCTCCAGAATAAACTTGTTGTCATGGACGTTGAGATGGCCAGTTACCGTGGACACCAAGACACCAGGCTGGAGTTCTACAGGAGCAAGACTGCTGGCAACCTACAGAGGGAGACAAACATGAGAGAAAATAACAAGATGAATGTGACTGCAACTCCAATGTACCTCTATCTACATTCAGTTAATCTACCAACGATTTCATTTATCTACAGTGTTTGAAAAATGGAGCCTTATTTTTTGCCCACAAAATTTAGTTCTGCCTTGAATTTTGACAATTTCTCAATACAGTCAAACCTGTCTACAGCGACTGCCCAAGGGAAACACAAAAAGTGGTCTTTGTAGACAGGTTCCTTTAGTACATGTTTCAATGAGAAACCATTTTCAAGGGAAACAAAAATTGTGCTTGTTGTAGACAGGTGGTCTTTGTAGACAGGTGGTCACTAAAGCAGGTTTGACTGTAATAACAATAATACTAGTGAGTCGTATTTAGTGCTCATGTCTGGCACATTGCCACTCCTGGCGCTCTATCATCCCGGCCTTAGCAATCCATTCTAGATGCATTCTGAATCAACAATTCCTGATGTCCAGGAAACCACACAATGTCTGGTATAACAGCTATTCCATGTGAACACTGATATACAAGATATAATGATCTGTTTTCAGCTTGTTCGCCTGAAATTCTCATCAACCATCTCTAAATTCAAAACTAAGTTTAGGTCGGGTCAGGGAGGAAATTATCCAAGGAAGGTGAAAATGATATTGGTGACAAAAATATAACAGGGGGGGCAATAGTAACTAATATAATTAAAAATACTAAAATAAAGCACTTTGAAATCTATTTTATTTATGCGAAACCTTCACCCCAGAAGAGCAACAGCTTATTCTTGCAATGTGGGTTCTGACAATTACAGTACAAAGGATAATAGCAGGTAAATGAAATTTGTCATCACCAAACACGCCTGGGAAGGAAGCATCCATAACTTTGAATACACTTACCCAATAAACGACTGCGCATAGTTCGTCATGTTATCGAAAAAAATGGAGATGCCCATGTCGTGCTGAGAAAGTTTACATTATGCTAAGTTCATACCTCTCTCATACACTTTGGTGGGGAATCTTGTAGATCAATGGGCAAGAATACAATAACTCTCCAAGAATAACTCAAGTTATTCCTTGGGGTGAGGTTTCCTTTAAGGTACATACAAAGTATATCCTACATACCTCTGGAGTAATCTCAACCTTCTCATATCTCCTCTTCACAAGCAGGCTAATGACATCATCACGACTGTATGGTGTAGCTGCTGGGTCCTATCAAGATAGAAAATTAACCAAATAATTTGGTAAATAATTACAATAGCATGATCTACTTCCTGTGAGACTGTACATTTTTTGTCCTCTTTTCATATAGTTGAATTTGTATTTGTAAGTCCTATGGTACTTACTGTTTTTTAGCGCTCCTAAATATTTGATATCATTATTATTATAAAGCCATTCACACAATGCTAAAAGTACCTTGTTATACTGTACATGAGCATTTATAAAAATGAAACAATTATCAATGGATATTTCCAGTGGTCATTGAATCAAAGGAAATCCATCCCGATCGCTACCAGAAGAAAAAGAAAGAAAAAGAAAAGAAAAACCTCTGGGAACCCTGGGGAGATTAGACCATAATACCTACCACTTCCACAACCAGATCGGTTCTTAGGGGATGGGATTCTGGTGGATTGAGGTACCATAATACATAACACTTCCACAACCAGATCGGTTCTTAGGGGATGGGATTCTGGTGGATTGAGGTACCATAATACATACCACTTCCACAACCAGATCGGTTCTTAGAGGATGTGATTCTGGTGGATTGAGGTACCATAATACATACCACTTCCACAACCAGATCGGTTCTTAGGGGATGGGATTCTGGTGGATTGAGGTACCATAATACATACCACTTCCACGACCAGATCGGTTCTTAGGGGATGGGATTCTGGTGGATTGAGATAGGATTCAGGCAGGACCACTTGAAGAGGCTGTGTATGAGATAAGATAAGATTAAGACGGTATCGTTCATAAAGATTTGATGTTACATAATGCACTCAAAATCTAAGGAAAATAATCACTCTAGGAAAAAAAGGTCATAATAACATATTCAGGGACATCTTCAAACATTTTTAACATCAAAGGATAGACAGGCCTATCCCTGGTAGTTCACTAAGGGTGGCAAAAGGACATAATAGGATGGCATAAACTTGGCTTATTTCATCAGAAGTGGAGAAAGACGATGACGATGACGATGACGATGACGATGATGATAACGATGATTATGATGACGATGATGAAGATGATGATGATGATAATGACGATAATGATAATGATGGTCATAATGATGATGATGTTGATAATTAAAGGGTCATGATGATGATGATGAAGATAGGACTGATGATGATGAGGATAATGTAATGATTATGCTGATGACTAATGATGAGGATCAAGATTAGGACAAAATTGAGGATGAGGAAAAAATTATTGAATTTTCAAGTACGGAACAATAGGAGAAAAATTAGTTTTAAGGAAAGGGAGGATAGTTATCAAAGAGTCGAGAAGGGAGACGATTCAAGAGAAATATTTTGATGTTAATAGAAGATACAAGTCAGGAAGTTAAGGAGTTAGGAGTGAGGCTGAGTCAATGTGACAGTATCAAGTATTCATTGAGCATTTCTTACCTTGAGGTCTTTCATTAACTTGTTTGCTTGAGGAAAGGTGAGCGCTGTGTCAATAGGACAGTAGCACGCCTTCATCGCAAGGGGTTGGTATGGTGCCAGTGCATCCAAGTAGGGAAACGAAGGCTCTAATTTAGGAGAACGAAAATGTAGCTCAGAATTTTATAACTTTTTATTATGCTTTTCACACTTGTTTTGCCCCATACTTTCCCCAGCCCCGGATTACCTTTTTTTGGTTTTCACACACGTTGTTATAGCCCCGTACTAAGCTCCTATCCCGCAATAAGAAAATTTGTTAGCACCGCGATTGCGGAGTTAGCCCTGCTTTTTGGCAGGACCAACTAACCCCATACTTGAGGTAGGGCTAGCCCACTTTGGTAAATTTGTGACTGAACAGAAAGTGGGCTAAGCTTAGCCCAGGACTATAGGTGGGGTGAAGACACCCCCCCCCCCCCCCATTAGCCCCACCTATAGTTCGGAGCTAAGCAAAATTTTACCAGTGTGAAAAGCATATATATGTGTCATAGCATTTAACGCTTTCTATTAAGTCATCTCCCCCCGCCCCCCGCCCCCCTTTCCTTGAAAACCTTCTCTCGAAAAGCCCAGTTTGCCTAAGATTAAAATGTCCACCAAATGATCTAACAACATATGGGAAAACAATATCCAACAAAACCAACAAAAACACATTAGAAAATGAAAACCCTCTCAATCTAAGAGTTGAGGGTGCAAATCCATTAATGTCCTTTGGCACGACATTAATCTACATTTGCCCCTCTCTACCCGGGTGTTAAATGGGTACCAAGTAGGATGAGAAAGTAATCATAGTTTGATCAGCATCGTTAGCATCTGTCTGTAAAATGGTATTGAAGATACTATATCTCTTTTGCAGCCAACATCAAATTCTGTAGAACTTTGCAGGAATTATGAATATGTCATGTATGTCCTATCTGTGAAATTTAAATGTTAGCAGTGTCCTTATATTCAAATTATGCAAGGAAACCGGTTTACTTGCTAGACTTCACTGTCAGACACTATTGAGTGACTGACTGGCTTTTTTTCTTCTTTGGTAATAACAAACATAAAAAGAGCTGTAAAGGGTACATGAGCATTTGTCTACATCAATAACCCACTTCTTGTAATGGCCAAAATTAAACTGATTGAATCTTTGCACAGCATAAAACGTACAACCATTTGGTACAATGGTCTGAAAATCAGACTATTACTTACTGGTTCTATAGCTCTTAAGTCGATTCGACAACTAATAGTCATTATTTTCTCACTTAAAGACATTTTCAAGCCCCCCTTTTTTAAGGGAAGTTCTAAATCAGTATTATCTTTCAAATACCGTTGGAATTTAACCTTTTCATTTTTTGGGCCTGCAAATGGGACATAGTACCTTTAAGCGCTATATAAACCCATAATATTATATCAAAATATCATAATATAAAATATATCGTATTATAAGACATACTCACCTATAAAGAGGACTGTATTGTTACTGTTCTTGCCCCACATCTCCATAAAGTGAACAGCATCTCCCATTCTAAGAGAGGGGTGTCCAGTAAACACTACACAGGGGGTTTTGAACTGGTTGCTAAATTCACCTGTATGAAGTGAGAAGAGCATTTTTTTAATGAAATGATAGACATTACATGAACCATAAGATCTGTATTAAATTTAACAATTTGGTGCATAGCATACATTGAGGGGCATCACGAATGTTCATCATTATAAGTTGTTTTAAATACTTTTTAGTTGTAGTATCAGTCTGTCAAATGTTTCAAATGAGTATCTGTTTTGAGATACAGTGTAGTCTGTATTCACATCATTGCAAAGAATAGTGAGAATATCTACTCATGAAACTAATCCTTTTGATAAACAGTCGTACTATTATTTTCCGTTTCTAAAAACTACAAAAGTGTCACTAAGCTCGCTTCAACACACAACTTTATCAAAATGTCAAATTTTTTCAAAATTAATGATTCAGGAGAGTCTTTTGTTTAATGATAATTTTGTACACAACAAATGATTGGGTGTTGTCCCATGAGTTCTGTTGGAAATTAGAGATTTGTATAACTTTAGTGATGTCATATTCCAAAAATTCTGAACTTTTTTTTTTATTTGTCGATTTATTTCAAACTGTCCCTAATCTATTACTCTTACTTATCCACTTTCATACAAATGAAATTATTACAAATGTTGGATTGCCCTATAATATCCACGCATCCACACAACTTTGTGTTTGCTTCTTCTACTCATTACACTTTCAACAATTGATGAGAAATCATTGAAAGGGACAGCGAACATTTGCTGGGATACAATTGCATATTAGCACATAACTTTTCAGAGGCTTGGAGCATTGGGTCAAAGGAGAGCGGCTTGATTCCACTCCTTCTCTATCACCTCCCTGGACGAATGAAGGTGATATACTTATGGTGAAAAGCAAAGCCAACTTACCATGTACACTTGGGAAGTGTTTTAACCTGCCATTCTTGATGAGTTCTGCATGAGGGAACGGGGGCTCCGGAAGATAAACCTTGGATTGCTTTACACCACATAGCCTGACCAGAGAGAGAGTGTAAATAGGGTTTTCAAGCATAAATTATGGTGATACAACAAATGCCCTGGCAATTGGCAATTGAGTTTGGGGTTAGGGTCCATTGGTCCATGGTTGAAGTTAGAATTTGGATAGTATTGACCACGGAGAAAATTTCCTTGTGCAAAAATAATCCAGCCTAAACTATATTGGTAAACTAGTACAGCACAAATAGATTTACATCTAATTTTTTAAATGGCAAAATGAGAAAATCTTAAATGTCGTCTAAATAACATTGCTACATGCATCACCTTGATTTTTGAAGAGAACTTGGAAACACCTACTATAAGATGGCAATGTATAAAACAAGAGGGAAACACCCCCACGAGTATCACTAAGATGAATGTCATTTACAGAGTTTGAATAAGTAAGGAATATGTGAGGACGTATAAATTTCATGTTCAACAACCCCTCCTGACTAGTAGCAGACAAAACAAGGCTTTGAATAAGGCATCTATATCATGAATATCGCACAAAAAATTGGAAATGGGTAATGAATTAAAGCTTTCAACAGGCATTTTATCTATTGATGGAGCTACACTTTGAAACAAAAATGATTCATAGAAATCAAAACAAATAACAGTACTGACTACAGAAAGAAAGAAATTTTACAGAATACAGTCAAACCTGCTTTAGTGACCACCTGTCTACAAAGGCCACATTTGTTGTTTCCCTTGAATCATGTACTAAAGGAACCTGTCTACAAAGACCACCTGTCTACAAAGGCCACATTTGTCGTTTCCCTTGAAAATGGTTTCTCATTGAATCATGTACTAAAGGAACCTGTCTACAAAGGCTGTATAAAGGATGTATAAAATTCATGATAAACAACCCCTCCTGACTAGTACATGTACCAGACAAAACAAGGCTTTTAAATAAGTCATCTCTATCATGAAAATAGCAGGAAAATTTGGAAAGGGGTAATGAATTAAAGCTTACAATAGGCATTTTATGTATTGATGGAGCTACACTTTGAAAAGTGTAATAAATCATAGCTTAGAATAGCAATTTATGTAATGATAGCTACACTTAAAAAAAAAAATTAATCAAAGAAATCAAATCAAATCAAATTTTATGACTACAGAACGAAATAAATTTGCAGAATATATGAATATCAATCTCATGGAAGACATACCATTCAGAAAGTATCTGTGAGAAAGCAAGCGAGCTGTCCGCTACGGGAGAGATGAAGTAGAGAGGGGTTTGCATGAGACCAACGCTCTCCATATAACCAGCAAGACACTCAAAGAGATCATAGATCACACCAGAAGGATAGCATGGGACTAAGACGTTGCCTCCGCTCTTGATTGTCATGGCTAGAGGGGGATAAAAAACAAATAAAAATTATCTGAAACATGGATGACTATTTCCATATGTGACATTGAAAATTTGAAATTACAGAATAATCTGTATTCAGGTGAACCAACTGGAGTATCTTTTCTCTCTGGATTATGAAAGGTATATGAATTTGTTCCATTAGATTTAACATTTTAATTTGATGTTTGGATAAGACCAACACTCTCCATGTAGCCATCCGAAGATCATTATCACACCGGAAGGATAGCGTGGGACTAAGACATTGCTTCCACTATTGATTGCCCTTGCTAGAGGAAAAAATAAAGAGTTGTATTTCCATAAAGCCCACCGTTAATAAACAACACTAACATGAAGTTTGATGACCTGAACTCACTGGGTTTTTTCAAGTCAGCAGATTATGTGAAGACAATGAATTAAGCCATGAACATGGTGATTGATTAAATCAACTAATCATATATGGATATGACATTTACAGCTGAATCTTTCTATAATTGAATATCATAACATGAATGACGTAAGAAGAAATTAATGGAAATTCATTCAAAGTGAATGGATTTAAGGAAGATTTAGCCTCCAAGAAAAATTTACAATCAAGTGCGTAAAAAAAGAGATATGCAAAAAAGTCATTGGAGAAATTAGAAGGCTTTCAAATACGGTAGTCCTTTGGCTGTCATCATTTCTACTGGCTCACTCAGAGTATTGCAGAAAAGAATTCTCATACATTGCATACTGTTAGGGTTATGAAAGGCATTCAAATAAATCCTATCTAGGTTTTAGATATAGGTTTGTCACTAACTGTAGAGAAAAATATTCCAAATACAACAATTTCAACAGTTATATTGACTGATTTACTGAGAGTTACACAGAATTATCATATCATCCTATACTTATTTTAAGGATTTAGATTAAGATTTGTCTTTGTTTGAGGGGAAAATTATTTGAAATATCATATTTTGAAAATTTCTACTGACTTACTGGGTGTACTGCAGAATTCTCCCAGCCTACTATCTTTGGTATGAAAAGTATTCTCAGGTTTTGGATTTAGATTTGTCACTATATGCTGGGGAAAATCTTCAAAATACAGTCAAACCTGTCTATAGCGACCACCCAAGGGAAACAAAAAGTGGTCTTTGTAGACAGGTTCCTTTAGCACATGTTTCAATGAGAAACCGTTTTGTCAAGGGAAACATAAAAGTGGTCTTTGTAGACAGGTGGTCACTAAAGCAGGTTTGACTGTATGACATTTTTAACAGTTTCACTGACTTACTGAGTGTACTGCAGAACTCTCCGAGCATACTGTCTGGGTTATGAGCCGGTGTCTGTGTGAGTCCCGTCAGGACGATGACGTCACTGTTCTTCAGAGGGTCTTGGTTGATGGGCATAGAGTGCGTGGTGAGAAATGAGGATGCCGATACATAGGATACCTGCCAGGTGACATAAGGTCAAAGGTGGTGACAAAGGTCAAAGGTCAAAGGTAGTGACGAACAAGCTGGAGCTGAGAGACCTGATTTTTAAAACTTTCATTTGATTTTATTTCAAGAATGATCAGGCATGCATTTAACAAAATGGTTTCCCACCTATGTTTTGAAAAAAGCATTATTAGAATACAGCCTTTCGCAGAGAACAAAAGCATGACTGTCAAAGATGTATAGCACATCAGGCCTTTGCATCGACTAGAATGCTTCCACTACACCACACAATGGTATTGCAATTTCTTTCAAATTTCTCAGGTAAAAACAGAAGAATTGCTTAAACATAGGGTCATCTACAACTCAGCCTAAAATTCTAATTCTAATCTAAAGCAATACTTTATTTGCTTGCACTCTTTAAATGATAACAAAATCAAATCACAGAGACAGCTACGATTCATATCTAGCATATAATGTAGAAGTGTCATAGTTGGGTGGTTTAAGCACTTGACTTGAAATTCAAAGGTCGTGGTTCGATCCCTGATATGTCACTAATGTCCTTTGGCAAGGCATTAATCTTCATTTGCCACACTCGACCCGGTGAGGTAAATGGGTACCTGGCAGGAGTTTATTCCTTGAAATGCTAGAGCCTTTAATTGCAGCTAGGCTAAAGCCGGGGTAATAATTAATACGCCTCGGAATAGAATTTCTAGATAGACAGCGCTATAGAAATGCCTATAATTATTATTATTATTATTAATTATATGCTCACCTTCTCATAAGCTGAGCTGATGATCCAGTTACAGCTTCCCAGGCAGAAACCAGAGCTCAATGGAACAAGTGTCAGGGCTCCAAACAAACTCTAAGAACAGAAATATAAATGTAGGCAAGCTATTGAATACATGTATGTGTGAAAATGCAATTATTTACATTACCGTGTTACCTCACACCGATGTACAGCATATCGTCATCCAGGAATTGCTTCTAGGAGCTGCTATTCTAAGGTTCAATGCATTATGGGAAGTATAAATCATTTCCTAAACCCATTTTTTAATTTGTAAATTGTAGAGCCGTCTTCATTCATCATATAACATTATCCAACAATACATCTCACTTTATAAGCAACAATCTAGGTAAACATCCAACCCCATCCTGTAATACCATGACAATCCTTCATAACCATCAAGGGAATAGGCCATTTTTGTAATGTAACAAAATGTCAGCCTTTGGATTGTTTTTACACAATTTGTCTATCCTTTCAGTATATTTAAATGAATGAGACAATATGAATCAATGTTGTTGATGCTTTCACGTTGAGCTTGAACTTGAATATAAACCACATCCCATAAAAAACTAACCAGTTTTTCTGAGAAGGCTGCATTAGTGATTTTGGATAGACAAGCATTGACATCATGCTTGCTGTAGCACTTCTTCCAGCAACCGAGCCACTTCACATCTTTGAGCGGGGCAGGTAATGTCTTCAGTAAGTCTGGTTTCTTCCAGAGGGAGGAAGAGTGCTTCTTGGGCACTCTCTCCATGTACTCGACAAGCTCTTCCATCATCTGTCTGTGAGATTGAAATAGAGACATTCAGTAGATTGAAAAAGACAACATGGTCAATTTGAGTAAACAGGTGATGCTCACAGTCAGTTTCTTGGTGTATTGTGACTTTATCCTCTAAAACCACAGAAGCAATCAAAATCAATCATTGAAATATTTTCATCAACTTTGAACCTTAATTTAATCATTTGTTGTTGTTGTTGTTGTTGTTGCTTCCTAGCTTAATTCCTTCAAATCTACCATTTCTAGTATTTTAGGATAGGTTTGGGTTAGTAAACATTAGCTGTAAACTAGGAAGTGAATCCCCTCACCTGCCAATTTGAATAGTCGGTTCAGTTGCATATATGACACCTTTGAAGCCTGTAAACTGAGATAAAATGAAATGACATACTGGTATGTAATATTTGATTTATGAGGAATGTCTAGCATCATGATGACGGTATTAACAAAAATTAGGTCAATGAGCAAGTGAATTAAAACACTCTGAATGGACTACAGTTATTACTAAAGATCATTCCCTTGTAGATCATATACATAAATATATATATATATAGAGAGAGAGAGAGAGAGAGAGAGAGAGAGATTTCACTAATAATAACAATAATAAATTTATTTTTCTGTTGAGAACCAGAAATTATACTATATGTATGTCCAGGACAAAGGTATTAAAAAGAAAATAAAAGGACAACAAAAGTTATTTTTACTCTCTCTGCTCATGTAGTTTGTGTAATTACTAGCATTCAATTCAATTATGTCAGCAAAACTTGATATTTTACATGGGGTGGAAAATTGTTGCACATGGCACTGAAAAAGCAAAAAATCTTACCTCAGTGATGAATGGTAGGCCCAACATACAGTGGTAGTTTGAAATCAAGATGGCGTCTACCGTTGACATGTCAATCATTCCAAACTAGAAACAGTAAAATAAAGTTTATTATATACCTCACTTAAGTGACTGGGTAACATTGTTGAAGGTTGATGAAAAAAAATGCTTAATTTTTGTATAAAATGTAACTTACTATATTCCTTCTACTGTACTAACCCTCTGACAGGCAAAAAATCCTGAAAAAATTCTCAAACCACAAAGATATCTATGGTTTTCTGTGAAGGCGTCGATGTGAGGCACCCTCTAACAGTGATTAACAATAAATTCTCCCAAACATTTTGAATTTTCCCAACCGTTTTTCCATGAAAAAAAGACATAAAACAGGCTATAAAAAATCTGTCAACACTTAAATGTCTGGAATGGAATGTAGAGCCATTTTATTGCTTTGTGAGAGTTCCATTCACCTAAAATGTAATTAAATTGTTCTATAGATCTAGATCTAGACCTAGTTGGGAGATTTAAGGAATCGATCAGATCAGTTTTTCCCAATTTGTACCATGAATAATGGTCCGTTTTCACTCAAATTTTCAGATTATCTTTAATTGTACATCTAGCATTGAAGTCATTACCTTAGAACCACTATCTCTCATCTGAACAATGTTACCCAGTCCCTTTAAGAAATCCAGCAATCTGATTGGTTGAAATTGGAGTCGTGATTTTAGCCATTCCCGTAAAGAAACAAAAAATGCCAATACCGGTTTAATAGTCCAAGAGTGAGATCCCTCAAAATTCTGGTTACCATGAAAATAGTAAAATTTTGCTGCGATACCCATTGGTTTACGTGTTAAAATGTTCTTTGTGCGAGCGCGGACACCATACAGTGCTTTTTGTCTGCGATTCCCAATGATTGAAACTTTCAGTCATATTTCAAGCAAAAATTACAGACAGTGTCTCAGATTTTCTGTGATGTTTTAACCAATCTTTACTCAATAAAAGGATAAAGTAAGAATTCTTGATAGATTTTTGTTTCAATTCGGCATATAAAAGACATATCGACTGCTTTAACATTCAAGGTCTGGCTGCTTTATATGCTCTCGGGAACTAGCACGTCCCCTTGAGCATATAAAACAGCCAGGCCTGTCAAAGCAGTCGATATCTCTATAACATTACATGACAATTCACAATTTCGTAACAAGGTGCATTGGATAAAGTAGGAAAATCAGAGAAAAAGTTTGGTGACAATTTTAAGAAATTCAAAAAAGCAATAGGAAGCTTTTTAAAGAAGAAATCACGACGATGACATGGTCATTCAACTGTAATATTATTATTGACAACTCTACCATTTGCTGAACAGTGAAAAATCACAAATTCACCATCCTCTCCAAAGGGAATGTGTCTGTATTGTTATCACGGTTGGTACCCCAGTAATATCCGAAACCCTAAATATCTCAAGGGCAAAGCACTCTAAAAGAGATTAATTTCACATTCTTTTGTTTAGAAAACGAAAAAACTATTCAGGCACCATAATTTGTTATTGCTCATTTATCCTCCCTCCCTTTCACTTTTTCATCATCTAATCATTCACTCCTTCATTTGCTGCTATGTTGGAATTACCTCAGGAGTGCAGACTTCTGGTGTAGCATCCACAAACACCCTTCCACTGCACTCTTTAAGTTCCTGTTTAATAGTAGAAAATCCATGATAAATAAAGTAAAATATTGATAAAAGAACAATTACTAGGGCTCCATTTCTCAAAACTTGTCATCAGTGACAAATGACAGTTTTTGTTATGAGCTAGTGAAATCCTTGCTTCTGATTGGTCATCAGCAGATTTGTCACTAATCATTTGTCATTGAAAATAGGCTTTGTGAAATGGGTCCCTGATGTATTCATTTGGATGGAAAATGTGACCAAATTTCATTTATCCATCAAGCTAAAAAACTCTCATATCCTCTCCATACCAACACACAGACATGGAGGCAAGGCAGCTCATTTGTTAAGGCAGCTCATTTGTTAAAGCATCTGCCTGTAAAACCAGAGATTAGGAATTTGAATCAAAGCCACACAAATGACTGAAGAAGGAAATAAGAGATATGGGTATACATGTACATGTAACAATCCAATAATTTGATGAACATAAGATATTAAGATTTTTTTTTAAAGTGTTAGAATTGTCACTTTATTTAGATCATATCATCAAAAGAAAAAAGAAAAAAATACTAATTTTGTGAACCATAGACAATCATTTGGATAGAGTTTACAAAAATCATACATTGAATTGCACTCTTAGTTCCTGATCTCTGACAATGATATACTCTTTGTCCTCTCTCTCCCTCTCTCTCTCTCTCCCTCTCTCTCTCTCCCTCTCTCTCCCTCTCCCTCTCTCTCCCCCATTCTTTTTTCTTCATACCTTTGAATGTGATAGTCCATGACCCTTCTCACTTGGCTTCCAATTCGGCATCTTTGTAAACTGAGTGCTTAGAGAATCAAGGTATCAAAGTAATAATAAAATTGTGTGTGAAAATATAATCAAATATAGTCTTGGTGGGGGGGGGGGGGGGGGGAGGAGGGGGGGGGGGGGGACTTAAACTATTAAACCAATAACAAATTAATTACACCTAGTGATGGGATCAGTATAAATGGGTCTACAAATAACACACTACACTACTAATAGGCAATACTGAGTTCTGGTAATGATGGAAAATGAATACCCAGAGAATCTAAAAAAACTAAGTCAGTTCAAGTCAGTCTCTCTTAAGGCTCGTTCAGATATGATGCGGCAAAACCGCACATTTTTCTTTTATGATGACACAAAGTGTAATATGCTTCATATTTATGTATCTCATACACTGAGCTCAGTGAGCTCAGTGCCATTCAGTTACAAGTAAAACAAATGCGCCAGCTTTTTTGCAACGGTATACTGCGTCATATCTGAACAAGCCTTTATGTGCAATACCCTTGCTAATGATTAGCTTTAAATTCTAGATCAGGGGGTGTTTCACAAAGATCCTACGTTAAACTTGTCTCTAAGTTGGTCTTAAACACTGTGGAGAGCCATTTGAAGCCTTGAAATAAAATATATTCAAAAGCAAACATACAAGTATTTTAGATTTTTCATAAATTCCACATCGAGAACATGAAATCTCCATAATAATAGAAAATATGAATGATTTGAATCAATATTTTATGCCTTTTAAAATAACTTTTACAAAATATTTTCAAGGATGCTATCAGCTTTCAATAATTGTTAAGTCCAACTTAGAGATCAGTTCAACTTCGGATCTTTGTGAAACACTCCCCAGGCCCAGTTCTTTACCTTGGAACCAGAGGAAGAGGGAGGAAATGCTGAAGGCTCCCGAGGTCCAGACTGCAGTCTAGCAGGATGGTGGTCCCCTTGAAGGTCAACAGAAGACATGGCGCACTGGGTTGCTCCGAGAGACAATACTGCAAAAGTGCAAAGTGATAGAGATAATCATATTGTTTTTAGAGCAACTTCATCACTATTGAGCAAAAAAAATATATGAAGACCACATGAACTCTCACCCCTTGAAAGAGTTGAGGATAAATTGGAAAAAAATCCACATTGAGGTGCCTAAACTCCCAAGACAAGCCTTTGCAAAGTGACAGTCTGACAAAGGACAACAATTTATGAACTTCATTTCACTCAGGGGGTCGTTTCAATTAATTCAACGCTCCGTCTGAAATACTTAGCACTCGTGTAAGCATCCATGAGCGAGGAGCTAAAAACCTTCATTCATATCATTCGCTCGGTATTTTCCTTGATCTGTCAAAGGCATTCGATCTGATTGACCATAATATTCTTTTGTATAAATTACATTATTTTGGAATTCGTGGTGTAGCCTTAGACTGGTTTCATAGTTATTTACAGAATAGGTCCCAATATGTACAAGGTATAGTAATTTTTATTCATCTCTTTTCAAGGTTGAATGCGGAATTCCACAGGGATCAATACTCGGTCCCTTGCTATTTAAGCTGTATATTAATGATTTGTGTAATGTTACTTCATTTTTTCATTTTGTTTTATTTGCCGAAGATACCAATATCATTTCCTCACATGAAGACTTTAATACACCCCTATATAAAACAAACAAAGAGTTAAGCAAAGTAGTTCACTGGTTTGATTCCAACACGATAAGAATTTGTCACTGAAGACAAATGAGATGGTCTTTATCTTGTTAAGAGTAAAGAGGGTGAGCGTGTGTGTGTATGTGGGGTGTGTGTGTTGGATGTGTCTGCATGTCATTATTATTAATGTTTTACCGGTACAAGTAATTTGTTAATTTTGTAAAAGGGGCACCAATTCACAAGATCTCAATCTTTTTTTGTTGCCCCTAACGATGTTAACTTTATATGATTATGTCAACATGTTCTATTGTATTGTACATTTACTATTTTTATATTGTTGAATAAATGAATTGAATTAAATATAAAACTTGAAGCTGAACCACACCTACATATATGTTCTTTCAATCAAAAGTTGATTGATCGGGTGTAGGCCTGATCTATATAAATGAAAATGAATGTAGAGAGGCCGGTCCTATGCTATATATAAGGACTGTATATTTCATATTTATTGTAATTTGTTGGTTTATTTGCATTTTATTTTTGTTTTGTTTAATATGTAATTGTTTATCATTGTATTTTGTTTGTTATAGCGCTTAGAGACTTTGGTGATAAGCACGTTTTTATTATTACTACGGTATAATTTTTCAATCACATGCTCCACAATGGCGAAGCGACGGGCAAACTTTAACGCGGATGAACTTCACCTGTTGGTTAACGAAGTAGAAGAAAACAATCAACTTCTGTTTGCGGGGTTTAAAGACTTGAGTTCCGCGAAGCTGAAAAAAAAGAAACGGATGATGAAATTGCTGTCAAGATCAACGGAATCGCAGGAGGAGAGAGGACAGGGGATGAAGTCTGGGCCAAATGGTCTAAGTACCAATCGATCAGCAAAAACAAATACAGTCAACTTCGAAAGCAGAGAGCAAAGACAGGAGGGGGCCCTCCCCCGTATACATCCTCGACGACATCGAGAAAAAGGTTTTGGAAATCATGGGTTCCACCGCGAACGAGGGCATCCAGGGAGGGGTAGATACAGATGATCCTCATGGCCAAGCTGTTCCACTTCGCAATCTCCAAATACAGATGATCCACATAGCTCAAGCTGTTCTTCGAAATCTCCAAAGGCAAAATAACAAACAAACAAAGAACCGGAAACCAGCTGAAAGTTTCTCCCAAAAGTTGCTCAGTATCGAAAATGAAAAATTGAATTTCTGCATCAGCTTGACGACATTCGAAAGCAAGCTTTAGAGGTAAATGTTTAGTTATCAATTATTTTAAATGAAAAATGATTTATTCTATTTTTGAAAATAAAACTCCGGTCTATATTTCACAAATGTTTCAAAAAACCCAATCTGTACATAACATTAGAACGCGCAGTGCACAAAACACAGGATTAATTTTACCCAAAATAAAAACACAGATGGGAAAACAATGTTTTTTTGTTTGATGGTGCGGCTCTTTAGAATAGTTTACCTAATTTTTTAAGAAATGCGCCGTCAAATTCTTCATTTACTCTTTTGTTTTGGCATTATGATAATCTTAATTATTGAACGGTTCCATTGTGTTGTTCTTTGTTTGTTTTCTTTTGTTAAAAAATGTTGTAACTAAATTTTTTTCTTCTTGATTTGTATTGTTTACATTGAAATGTTTGTAAATTTTGTATTTATGTTGTAGGGCCTTCTAGGAAAACAGTATTTAACTACTGATGGAGCCAACCTACTCAAACAAGACTAATGAATAAATCAATAAGTTTAAAATTTTAAAAGTATTTCAGTTTAAAAGGTATATTGTGGACGTTTTTTAGGATTTTTTTAATTAAAAATTCTTATTTTCTTCTTCCATTTAAACCATATAATGATTGTAAGTAAACCAAAGTTAACTTTTTATTTGAAAACAGCAATGTATTATTCTTATCATTATCATTTCTGATTTTCTGGTAAACAAAGCTGACAATGTAAAATATGAAATGCAAAATGTGAATGAACCATGAATTATTGAATATGCTTAATAATTTTATCTCTGTATCTTCTATTTTCAGGTGGAGAAAGAACGGCTGGCCGAAGAGAAGGGGAAGCTGTTTTTGTTGAATCTTAATGAAAATGGCTGCAATTCTCCAAGCACACCGCAATGAAATGCGAAGGCAACGAATATTACGTGATCGTACGAGACCCCTAGAAATATACAATGACCAAGAACTCATGGCAAGATACAGACTTCCAGGACATTTGATCCTCAAACTTTGTGGTCTACTCGATGAAGACATTAAACGCCAGACTCAACGTTCGATGGCATTACATGTTGCTTTGCGGGTAAATGTGTCTGTTGTGTCTGTACAGTATTTTTTGTTGTTGTAATGTATGAATAATACAGGACTGGTGTGTACTGATCAGAATAGAACCTTTATTAAATTACAATTATCATTATTATCATGGTTAAGTTTGTTTCATTTTAGGTTCCAATGGCGCTGCGTTTCAATGCAACTGGGAGTTTTTATGCTGTCAGGGGAGACCTGCAAGTCGTAAGCAAAGCTTCATTTAGCAAAGTAGTTTGTGATATTTCTAGAGTACTAGTCAGAAAGGCCACCAACTTTATCAACTTCCCAAGTGATAGGGCTTTCCTACTTCAAGTAGAGCACCGTTTCAGTGGAATGTGAGGCATTCCTAATACGCTGGGTGCGGTTGACTGTACCCATGACTGCATACGCTCACCTTCATTGGATGAATATCTATTCACAGCTGAAAGTTTCTCCCCAAAGTTGCTGAGTATCAAAAAGGGAAGACTGGAAATTCTACATCAACTTGACGACATTCGAAAGCAAGCTTTAGAGGTAGATGTCTAGTTATGACTGCATGTATTTTAGTTTAAAAGGTATATTGTGGACGTTTCCTAGGAATTTTGAAATAAAAAAATTCATATTTTCTTCTACTATTTAAACCATAATTAGTGTAAGCAAACCAAGTTGCCCTTTTTATTTGAAAACAGCAATGCATTATTCTTATCATTATCATTTCTGTTAAAGCTGACAACATGTAACATGAAATGCAAAATGTGAATAACCTTGAATTATCAAATATGCCTATATATTATTTTATCTCCGTTTCTTCTTTTTTCAGGTGGAGAAAGAACGGCTGGCAAAAGAGAAGGGGAATTCATGAGAGTCATACTTTTTTTGTTGTAATTTTGCATGTTATACAATCAGGGATGGTGACTATAAAATAAACTATCTCAAGTTTGTTAACCTTCTGCTGAATTGTT
>JAVYIG010017758.1:0-24391 GCA_035222895.1 Strongylocentrotus droebachiensis | reverse complement strand
CCTCGCGCGCACTGACACTTATCTTGAATTTACGCTCATCTTGTTAATAATGGTCATAAAGAGATAAACATGGAATCAAATTCCTTGAAAAAATATGAGAAATATCATGAAAGAAAAAAAAATGGCGATTCTATGTTTTTTAATGGTGTTACGCGCGAAAACGCGCGCGCATGCTCGTACGCGCGATTTTTTATAAAATGACTTAAATGACCTGAAACGTATGCAAAAAAAATTTGAGACGATTTTGAGCATTTAAAAATTTTGCGCGCGCATTGACGCGCGGACGTACGCGCACGTGCACGTTTTTTGACCTGAAGTTGACCGGACTGATATTGACCTTGATCATGATAAATATGAATGAGAAATAACTTACCGTTATGAAATTATGATCATAAGTAAATTTTCAGAAAATTTCACAAAATGGCGCCTAGATGACGTCATCAGTCAAGGTCAAGGTTGAAAACGTTACCTTGTTTTTGTCCATATGCCTATACATATGTGTGCCAAATTTTAAGATATTTGGTTGAACCATTTCAAAGTTATCTTGTTAACAAAAAAGTGGTTCAAAATAAGAAAAATAAATAAATAAATAATAAATAATAAAGGCGATTTTAACAAAAATATAAGGTGGTCTGTATTAGATACAGCCCACCTGACTAGACATAATACTTGTTTGGAACAAGTATAGGTGGGCTGGTCAACTTAAATTTGAAAACAAAATAGAGCAAAGTTAAGCGAGATATTGCTTGAAAATTCTTAAAAAACACTATCATGTAGATTCATTACGTGAACGAAATTCACCTTTAATAGTCATAACACGCAAATTATGAAATTTCTGACATGAGGCCTTTAATCAAAATTTTCACTCTGATGACGTCATCAAAATGAAAAAGGGTTATTATTGAACTTGTAGAAAAATATCTTAGCTACAACATATTGAAATTTTAAAGAAAATCAATCAATATATACAGAGATACAATCAATTTTCCATAAATATGCTGATGTCATAATATGCAAATTCGTATTTTGAGTTCCTAGGCCATTAAGATGATGTCACGATACACTTAATGGCCAAATGAGACATGAAATCATATCTCTGACTCATACTCTTTTCAAATATTAAAACAGAATTGGGGTCCAGGTGCATCCCAAAGAGCTATAATGGATTGTGTATAGGCATGTTTTTGCCCATGTATGTTATGTATTACAAGAGCTCGCGCGCACAGGACATTTATGTTAAGCGAACGCTCATTCCCTTAATAATAGTCATAAAGAGATAAACATGGTGTCAATTTGTTTGTAAAAATATGGGAAATATCATGGAAGAAAAAAAATGGCGATTCTATGTTGTATAATAGTTTTGCGCGCGAAAACGCGCGCGCATGTGCGTGTGCGCGATTTTTTATAAAATGCTTAAAATGGCCTTAAACGTATGCAAAATAAATTTGAGAAGATTTTCAGCATTATAAAATTTTGCGCGCGCACTGACGCGCGGACGTACGCGCACGCGCGCGTTTTTTGACATGAAATTGACCGGACTGATATTGGCCTTGATCATGATAAATATGAATGAGAAATGATTTACCGTTATGAAAATATGACCATGAGTAAATTTTCAGAAAATTTCACAAAATGGCGCCTAGATGACGTCATCAGTCAAGGTCAAGGTTGAAAACATTACTTTGTGTTGTTCATATGCCTATACATATGTGTGCCAAATTTCAAGGCATTTAATTGAGCCATTTTCAAGTTATCTTGTTAACAAAAAAGTGGGTATAATTAAGAAAAATAAATAAATAATAATAAATAAATAAAGGCAATTTTAACAAAAATATAAGGTGGTCTGTATTAGATACAGCCCACCTGATAATAAAGGCGATTTTAACAAAAATATAAGGTGGTCTGTATTAGATACAGCCCACCTGAAAATGTCTATTATATCGGATATTCAATATCCCTGCCAAAAGTTTCAACATTTTTTTTAACCACACATGCGCAAAGCTAAACCATCAATGCAAATTGGTTTCGCGCAAAGACAAGATAGTGAATTGCGATTGGCTTATCCTGCGTGTGCGAGTGACGTCGTCACTTTACTATGAAGCGGGGTTTTTGTGCGAGACACGACAAGCGAGTGTCGATGCCATGGCCTGTCATCGCTCTACATCGCGCCCGGCCCCCAGCCCGGCCCGGCCCGGGTGGCTCAGTGTTTGCGATCGGATAATGGGCCTGGACTGTCCTCTTTAGCCCTATACGACCAGATCGGCCATATGGTACAGTACTTCAGGCTTCAGCCGGTACAGGTGAGTTTAAACTCTTGTCTTGAAATATTGAAATTCATGGTTTCGATCGTTTATACGAGAGTAAGAATGATTTCGGAAGGGTGCTTGTATATAATTGATATGGCAGTTATATTAACTATGTTCTGTGTATTCTATTGAGAACGAAATTTTGATTTAATTTTTTTCCAAAAAGAGTGTGTTGAGAGTGTGACTGTGTCTGTGAATAATGCACTTACAAATGTGGAAGTTTGTATTTTTTCAAGGTCAGTGTACTTCATGAAATCAATTAACCTATTTGAATCCTGCCTTATGTATTTGTGGAATCAGGGTTAAAGTATGCACCAGATTGCACCATTTCAATTGCAAAATTGTAAAAGCTCCCTACCGTGGAAGGGGGGACACCCCCCTTCCACACCATCCCCCCCTCGGGCGCTTCGCGCCCTCGCATCGCAATGTCTCACTCCAAACTCTTTCCAAAGGTTGGCAGCCCTGCCATTGACCTTATTTTCGTTCCAGTTTTTTTGGCATTATGGCCTCAGTTTGAACACGAGAGACTTTGAGGCATTTTTTAATTCATCGGCGCTAAGCGCATTTCAAGGCCGTGCGCGTCGGGGTGGAGATTTTGTCCCACATCGTATCAAGGATGCGCGATTTGCGTGCTTTTGATAGCTAGCATGCCATTGTGTATACAGCAGCGGTAAGTAAATCCTAGTCGGTCACATTCATATTGATCCTGAAAGGCCTAGTTAGATCTACAGTTGACCGAGAGCATCTCATTATAGCTATTATAGACTCTAGAAGATAGTCTCTAGATTTGGTTGTTTTTTCTTTAATTTATTAAACTTTGCTTTGTGATTATAATGTCAACTGGGCTCAAAATCAAAAGTTGTATTTGATTTAACATATAGACCCCTGCAAGTTGTGGAATTTGTTTCTGCATGAGAAAATAATAATGCCTAGACTCTAGATCAGCTAAACCTAGATCTAGTTATTGATCTCGTCTCTAGTCTCTCGAGTGGAGCTAGAGTCTCGACTCTAGAAATCTAGTGGAAAATATAAATCAAATAGATCTAGGTCTAAAGCCATGTTTATCAATTTATTGCGCAAACTCCTCGAAAAAAATTGCCAGATTTCTCATGATCTCGCAAGAGGAGTCTGCGCAATAAATTGATAAACATGGCTTTTTAAAATTTATATTTTCCACTAGATCTAGAGTCAAGACTCTAGCTCCACTCGAGAGACTAGAGACGAGATCAATAACTAGGTTTAGATCTAGATCTAGAGTCTAGGCATTATTATTTTCTCATGCACGTAAAGTCTTACGTGATGTTTTTTAATTGGTTCAATGATTATTGTTCCGATCAGGTCGGATGACGGTATAGGGATGTAAACATGCATATCAAGCTTGACTCGTAACTTCTGCTTGCTGTTATACACGCATTTTTAGAACGAACGAAAGGCACTTCGATGTTATTTCAAGAGCTTTAATTTATTTTCCTTCATCAAACTATCAAGGGTAAACCATTATATTGTGGATATATTTTGACAATTAAATTAATGCCTTTAGTATTACGATTTAATTGCAATAGTCTGATCAACATTTTAGTCTTCTGTGTGGCACTTTCTTGCTCTGTCTTCAGTGGGTCATATTTCCACTTCCGTTTCTGAACGCACTCGATCGGTACCACGAAGCGTGATTCCTTTCTTGCAGCCTCAATTTTAGAGCGATAAAAACACCTACCGTCAACTGAAACGATATCCATTTATTTTTTAAAGCATCTTAATTTAATTCAATTGATTATTTTATTGTTTTGAAAGCAGTAACTGTCTTTTCCGTTGCATTATTAGAACAGCAACTTAGTCCAACTCCCGCCGCTGCATGCACACGATTTTTAGTGTCAGTGCAGTGGTGAAAATTTCGGGTACCCGGTCCCCGCCTGAAATTTTCAAGTCAAACCCGGGTTCGGCAAAACCCGTGATGACTCAGGCCTACTTAATTGACATTGATAGCAAACAATAAAATTACGTACACAAAAATATATAAATTCAACTATTAAAGAGAAAGGTTTTCAAGGAACGTTGAAAGATAGCGAGAGAAGGAGAAGATCGTACAGTCTGAGGGAGATTGTTCCAGAGACGTGGTGCGGAAACAGAAAAAGATCGATCCCCAAAGCGTGTACGACTCCTGGGAACCGAGAGCAAGGTTGGGTCGTTGCCAGATCTCAGACCATGCCTTCCTGGTTGATGTAATGAGAGAAGGTTTTGGAGATAGGAGGGAGCCATTTTATGGATGCACTTGTAGGTCATTGTGAGAATTTTGTATGTGATTCGCTTTTCTATTGGAAGCCAATGGAGCTGACGAAGGAAGGGAGAGGCATGGTCATGCTTCTTAGCGCGGAACACCAACTTTGCTGCTCGGTTCTGAGCTCGTTGCAGGCGATTGATATTTGACATAGAAATATTACATAGAAGAGAATTGGAATAATCAGTCCTAGATGTGACGAGAGCACGTACAGCATGCTCACACGCGGACTTGTCTAGGTAGGGTCTGATCCGAGCAATATTAGATAGATGGAAGTGGAGCGTACTAGAAAGTGATGACACATGGTGATTCATTCTCAGTGAAGAATCTAACACCACACCAAGGCTCCTGACAGTTGTTGAGGGCTCGATGTCTGCATCACCAATTGCGAGGGTAATGTCAGACACCAGATGACTGAAGTGAGGACTCACATCAACAAGAAATTCAGTCTTTTCGCAGTTCAACTTAAGCATATTGCGCTGCATCCATTGCTGAAGGTCGTTGACACACTATGCGCAGGAGGGGCGAACTGAATTCAGACAAGGATTATGAGTCGAGAAAGGTACAACGAATCATCTTCTTTCAAAGCTTCCGCGCGAACCTGCACCCACCCCCCTAGGGAGTGCGCTACGCGCGCTCTTTAAGTGATTCGCACCCCCCCTAAAATGAAATCCTGGCTACGCGCTTGTATGGTCATGGGGGATGCATCGATCGGGGACCAGGGGGAGGGGGGGGGGGGGTAGCGTTAAGCCAGGGCTAGGTGATTATCATCAATAGTGATCTGTCAGTTTATGACAGGTTCAGTGACCCAATCAGAGTTCTACTTCAAGTGTCTTTCCAAGTACATCGGTCTTTAGCCATCCGTTTCAGCATTTCATATCCCGTTGCTCCACATTCCGCAATCAAATCATCTAGAAAGCCTTTACGAGGTCTTCCCCTCAACTTCTTTCCATGTAGACGGCCTTCTAGGACTCTGATCATCAAGCTATCATCATGCGGCATGATGTGTCCAAGCCATTTCTTCTGTCTCTTTCTAATCGTTTGAAGCAGCACCCGCTTTTCTTGAACTCGATGCAGCACCTCTTCGTTCAAAACTCTGATTATATGTAGACTAAATGGTCATGGTGTGGGGAATTTTTAAAATTGACATTGGTCGACCTTCTCCGGACCAGGGCCGATGATGGTAACCCGGCCTTGGTGCGCATGCACAAGGGGGGTGGGGATTAATTAGCTGATTGGGGCCGAAATCCTGCGAAAAGTTTGCCCTCAGTTTTTTGTTATTATCTAGATTTAACAGTTTGATTTTTAAAAAATGATGATTGGAAAGAAAGTAAATCAAATTTTCAAAATTACAATTTAAATTGAAAACCATTGAACATAAAACATCAAAATATAAGGACTTACTTTTAGCTAATAAGTCTTTGTATAGAGGTGGTCACCTGATCGAGCCAGACATAGTCTCAGCGGAACAACCCTCAATACCAGACTTCAGAGACAAAAGCCTTTGGTCTATCCCTATACTAGTACTATAATAATAGCCTTGTTGAGGGCTTGGTGATAATATTAAATATGATATTGATATCTCAAGCCATCCATGATTTACCTACATGTATGTGCAGAGTGGTTTAAACTAAAACTGGATTGAAAGTACAGCGCTTAAAATTATTAGTAGTTAAGTTCTGTATTATTATTCTAGGCCCTAGATCTACTTAAATGGATTATGGAAGCTATATGGAAGCTTCTCAAACGCAGATCTGTTGTCAGTTTTAGTTAATAATAGTTTTAAGAGGAAATTAAAAAGGAATTTCTCTTATTTTCTGAACTTTCAAAAGTTAAAATGTTGGTAACTTCTTTCAGGGTTGTCTGTTCTTTCTATATTGTTTTGTGTTTTATTGAGACTTTTTAATGTTTTTTGTTTTGCATATTCACATACGTAACTACAACTGTAAATGTTTAGATATCCTCACCTCTTGCATTCAAGGACTTTGTACTTTACTACATAAAGGGACCTTCTTGACCGGACTACCTTAATCTTTTATGGTACCCTTAATTCCATGAGTAATTATTTGCATCTACTCTGTATTTCTGTTTTTCAGATTGTAAATGAATATCTTGTATGTGTGTAATATACAATTTTATTGGAATTGGATAATTTGAACTCAAACTGACATTTGCTTGATCATGACCGGTTAGGTTGGCATCAAACAAATGTAAACATGACAGGTTCTCTTATCCAACATTCATCCATTTCCTGTGTGTTTTCTTTCATCCACAGGAGCTTTATATCAGACTGGAATGATTGGATACATGAAGGAATGAGAGAGACTTGGCTATTAACATCTAAACTTGTTTTCTTTCATCCACAGGAGCTTTATATCAGACTGGAATGAGTGGATACATGAAGGAATGAATGAGAGAGACTTGGCTATTAACATCTAAACTTGTTTTCTTTCATCCACAGGAGCTTTATATCAGACTGGAATGAGTGGATACATGAAGGAATGAATGAGAGAGACTTGGCTATTAACATCTAAACTTGTTTTCTTTCATCCACAGGAGCTTTATATCAGACTGGAATGATTGGATACATGAAGGAATGAGAGAGACTTGGCTATTAACATCTAAACTTGTTTTCTTTCATCCACAGGAGCTTTATATCAGACTGGAATGATTGGATACATGAAGGAATGAGAGAGACTTGGCTATTAACATCTAAACTTGTTTTCTTTCATCCACAGGAGCTTTATATCAGACTGGAATGATTGGATACATGAAGGAATAAGAGAGACTTGGCTATTAACATCTAAACTTGTTTTCTTTCATCCACAGGAGCTTTATATCAGACTGGAATGATTGGATACATGAAGGAATGAGAGAGACTTGGCTATTAACATCTAAACTTGTTTTCTTTCATCCACAGGAGCTTTATATCAGACTGGAATGATTGGATACATGAAGGAATGAGAGAGACTTGGCTATTAACATCTAAACTTGTTTTCTTTTATCCACAGGAGCTTTATATCAGACTGGAATGATTGGATACATGAAGGAATGAGAGAGACTTGGCTATTAACATCTAAACTTGTTTTCTTTCATCCACAGGAGCTTTATATCAGACTGGAATGATTGGATACATGAAGGAATGAGAGAGACTTGGCTATTAACATCTAAACTTGTTTTCTTTTATCCACAGGAGCTTTATATCAGACTGGAATGATTGGATACATGAAGGAATGAGAGAGACTTGGCTATTAACATCTAAACTTGTTTTCTTTCATCCACAGGAGCTTTATATCAGACTGGAATGATTGGATACATGAAGGAATGAGAGAGACTTGGCTATTAACATCTAAACTTGTTTTCTTTCATCCACAGGAGCTTTATATCAGACTGGAATGATTGGATACATGAAGGAATGAGAGAGACTTGGCTATTAACATCTAAACTTGTTTTCTTTCATCCACAGGAGCTTTATATCAGACTGGAATGATTGGATACATGAAGGAATGAGAGAGACTTGGCTATTAACATCTAAACTTGCCGTGTGTCACTATTAATATGACTGATATTGATAGTGCTATCGGAGATCTGCTTGCTGGAAAAGCCCCAGATATTCCTCTTGACAGGTCAGTACCGTCAGTCTAAATGTGTGTGTAGGATTTTCACCAGGGCCCTCAGAAATCGCTCAGTTTGGACCAAAGTCAAACATGGTCTTGCCAGAGAAGTCATTTTGTCTGTGATACCTGACATGTATCTAGTCTGTAAATGTTCCTGTTTTGAAAGCACGCTATGAAGTACATTTAGGCCTACTATCTACTTGTAACAGTGATTAACAAAGCATTAGATACTTTGTTGTTGTTTTCTTGCATTATATAGCTATAAATGTATGTGTGTCATGCACAGTTTTGATAGACTTCATCATGAATATTTTGTCGGGAGGGGTCTTTGGGTGACATGTGCCCCCCTGAAATCAAATGACAAAAGAAAAAGAGAAAGAAAGAAAGAGGGAAAAGTGAAAAACATGTACAGTACATGATGCCAAATTCCCACACCCTCATTCTACTGGATATATGTCTCTGACTTTATCATCAGGAGCAAACCCCGGGAGGGATACTCAGATTTGGTTTGGAGGGGGGTGTGCCTTGAAACCCTTACCCATTACTAGGAGTTGATTTAGGGCATTTTTCTCGAAAAAAGACCCATTTTTCACAATTTTCAGGTGTATTTGGCAAATACCCGAAAATTTCGAAAAAACAGACATATTTTTAATCGTATTTTTGTTAAAAGCGGGACCCATGTTTAGGGATTTTGGGTGAAAGGTTACCCATTAGAGCGGCACACCCCGTATGTCCTAATATGTGAGTACCCCCCCCCCCCCTCTCCGAAGAACAAACAGTGAATTTCCTTGCCCAAGGCCACTTTGAATTCATTGTAATTTAAGGCAATTTTATTGAAAGTGCTAATATCCAAGTCTAAATTTAGACAAAAACATTACACTGTAACGCCATTGTGGGTTTTTCTGTAGGAACCCATTTATCAGATGTGTTTATTCAGGAATAAAAACTGTTTTACGATAGTTATAACTCAAATTTGTTTAAGTTAAATATAGTTGAAATAGTTGAAATAGTTGAAATAGTTGAAATAGTTGAAATAGTTGAAATAGTTGAAATATTTATTGGTTACTGAATCATCATAGGTTATAACAATAATGTGACAATGTCTTTACATGAGTATAAAACATAAGTTAAATTACATTTTCACATTCAGTAAATCATAGATACATACGCTCGAAGAGGTGATGATACAGAAGGGCTACAGCCTAAGCGTGACAGCTTGATACGCTTGCAGCCCAGAAACATTTAAAATCATAACGATTATAAAGTAAAGTAAATTACAAAACATAATTGGGGGAAAATAACAAAAAAATAAACAGTGACTTGCAACCAAAAAAAAAATGGGATAGAGGGTGCATGAACGGAGGTCATATGGATTGGGATGTATCATGCTGAAACTGGGTGTAACCTTCTTTTGTTTCATTCTTTAAAGTTGCAAACTTCAAGTGGTGTGATTGATTTTACAGATTTAAGGCTTAGTAAATGTATGTGTACTTTGAATATTTGATGATCAAGTACAAATTGTCTTATGAAAAGGTTTTGTAAATAACATACATTGTCATTTATTAGCATGCCTTGAGATGGAAATAATGATTGTTTTCTTTTCATTGACATATCAATTAAAAAGAAACTGAATTGTATGGTTTGTGATTTGAATACCATTGCCGTGACTGAACAAATACATGGCACTGGGTTAATCTGTGGTTTTTCTTTGTAAGGGGGAATATACAGCTTTCAGTCTTCTTTGTTCTGCCTACACAAGTCATCAAGAGGTTACAGTATTTTGCACTCAGTATATTTTGATGAATAATCTCCAAACACTGAATTTAATAGTATTTTATTTTTGTGATGATTTGCAAAGAGTAAAATAATTAAACATTCTGAAGTTGATGGGCCATCATGTAAGAAAACCAATTCCAGATTTGATTACGGCAGTTAGGCCATTATTTTCATTTTCTATTTTTAGTAGAATACGCATTCAGTATATTTCGTGTCAACGGATGCAAGCTATGATTTCCATCAAAATTAAGCTGTTCAGGTGGAATCTTTAAGAGAGTGCTACAGTACATGTACATGTACATCATCAATGCCAAATTTGTAAATAAAAATGTGTCTGTAGTCGGGATTCAATTATTTCCAGGATGTATTATTACATTTACATACACATAAGTTCATGTATTAAACATTTCATGAATTCTTAATAAAGATTTACTCAGTATATAATTTTAACATCTATGAAGAAAAAAATTTACATAAAATTCATTGACTATATATACATGTACTAAAGATCTTAAAAGATATTTATGTGAGACTAGGCTTAAAAGTACTTTGTCCCATTTGCAGGCCAATATCATGAAAAGGTTAATTTCCAATGGCATTTGAAAGATAATACCAGTTTAGAACTTCTCTCAAAACGAAAGGGCTTGAAAACGTCTTTTTGTAAAAAAATAACAGCCGTTAGTTGTGGAATCGAATTTAGGGATTGTAGTCATTTCATTAAATAGTCTGATTTTCAGACCCTTGTACTGAATGGTTGTACGTTACATGTATCTGCTACACAAAGATTCAATAAGTTTAATTTGAGCCATTACGAGATGTGGGCTATTGATGTAGACAAATGCTCATGTACCCTTTACAGCTCATGTTATGTATGTTATTATCAAAGAAGTCAGTCACTCACTCAATAGTGTCTGACAGTGAAGTTTAGAAAGTAAACGGTTTTCCTTGCATAATTTGAATACTAGGACACTGCTAACGTTTAAATTTCACAGATAGTGCATACGTGACATATTCATAATTCCTGCAAAGTTCTACAGAATTTGAAGTTGGCTGCAAAAGGGATACACTACCTTTAATTGAGTTGTTAAGTTTCAATAAGAAACCATATTCCAATGCACATCCTCCTACATGTATGTTCTGCAATTAAATTTCCTTTCATATTGATTTTATGTCCAGAGTTTGTTGAAGTACATCTATCTACATGTATCTACATATCTATCAGGCTATGGTTCATTCAGACGTTTGACAAAGCCCTCCTCATAACATTTCCACTCTCTTCTGTCTCTAGCTATCCTAGTCAGCCAAATAACAAAATGTGAGGATATACATGTACATGTAAGTTGGTTGCCCAAAACTGAATGCCAATAACTATTTCAAATTATTGTCTGTTTTATTAGGTACGATATATGCCGCAAGTCTTGTGACAATGCCAAGCCTACAGTACTTGGGTATAATACTATCATCATTGTTGCTGCGGTGATACTGGATGATGAAGGACGCATTGTACTCATTCAAGAAGCTAAGGAGTCCTGTAGAGGGAAGTGGTATCTTCCTGCTGGAAGGCTGGAGAAAGAGGAAACCTTGGAGGTAAGTTAGATTCTCAACCACAGGGCTTACTACAAATTACATCTTTGGTTTATAAAACCTCTCTTAGATCTTAAGGGAAAATACAATATTTTTCTTCTTTCCCAGAGCATTTTATGAGATTTATAAATTCATATACAGTGTATTTGTATTGGATACCCTACTTGACCCTTGACCCTTGACCCTTGATCATAAATATAAAGGTTAATGATGCCTATAGGTGACTAACACTTGTCTATATATTGAGCTACATTTTCTGTGAAATATAATAAGTCAAAGAAAGAGATATAAAGTATAAACAGAGGTCCTCGTGTTTGTCAACGTGTATGGTGGAAAATTTCAAAGGAAACCAAATAATCATAATGCATGAATGGCCATGACCGTCATGGTGAGTATAAACGATGCGTTTGTGACCCTTTATGCAAGATTGAGTTTCAAGCTACTGAACTGTGACTACTCTGTGGCCATTCCACTGTATATAGAAGTTAAACATTCTTGCATTTAAGGTATGATGGCAAATTGTAGATTGAACCTAGTTGGAATTTAATCAAGAGATCATCATCCAAATTGTTTTTACTTCATAATCATGTAGCCTAGATAATACATGCAGATTGCATAAGAGACAAATGTAGCCCAGGTACATGTTCACATATGTATGTTCATGTAGTTGTGTTATTGATATTAGCTTGACTCCAATGTCCATCTGATATCGAATAGCCTATAATACGTAGATTGATTTTCAGTTCCATTCATTGAAGAAATTAAACAAATGATTTATTTTAATTTATAGAATAACATCCAAGGCTCATCATTTAGACTGCAGATGATTTCAAGACGGGGAAAAAAATCTGAACAATATCATAGTCTCTAAGCGAGATGGAATAACAAATATTTCTCAAATTTAGGATTAAAATGCAAGAAAAAAAATTGTCCTTTTTTCCTAAATGTATTCTAAAGTTTTCTACGAAAAGGGTTTGCCTCGCCCTTAACCCCCGCCAGGGGCTTTGCCCCCTAGAAACCTCATTTAATCTTCCTCTGTTTGGGGAATACCTCTGTCTCATCCATGTCTTGTGTGTTTCTTTGTAGATGGGAGTGAAGAGAGAAGTAAAGGAGGAAGCAGGATTTGATTTTGAGCCAACTAATATTGTGAAAGTGGAGAGTTCGTTGCTTGCAGGTTACTGGATAAGATTTACTTTTACTGGCAATATCATTGGTAAGTTTTTGACATTGTTACACTAGATAACAGACTGAAAATATGCAGAACTTTGAAAGTAAGAGAGACTATAAAACTTAAATCAATGAAGACTACAGTATATTTGAGATAACATTTGATCATACCAGTTTAATATGCATCATCAACTGGTGCAGTATGCTATCTTTCATTGCTATGGACTAGTATTTAAGGTCTGAGGCTAGACTCGGTGTCATTTGAAGTCTAGTTTTTATATGCTGAAAGCTTCAAAATAGTAATGTTGTGATTATAGTCATATTTCATGGATGGTATTAATTTGCTTCATGTTTGATACAACAATAAGAAGTTATAATAATTGAGGAACAAGCAACATCTTAATTATCAATACTACACCTTTGTTACGGTATATAATCTATCACAGTAGTAATTCATCCAGTTTAGAAAATGATCTTGAGACCTCTAGTATTATATAGCATAAAACTCCATTTGCAAGTATAAGTATTTTGGTTGTATTTTTGTTTTTGATCATATTAGGAGGAACTCTGAAGACTGAGAAAGAAGCTGATACAGAATCACTTCAAGCAAGATGGTGCTCTATGAATGATATTGCTAACCTGAGATTAAGGTCAGTTTGACATCAGTATCTAATGTTTACATCGTCCTTATTGCTAATGTGTTTTGCAGGGCATGAGATAGATGAATGTTGACATGTTTTCATTCTTTGTTTGTCATGCTACAGAGCAAGAGATATCCTACCAGTCATTGAACTTACCCAGATGTATTACCAAAGTTCACCTACAGAGAGACATCCATGCATCATGCCAGCACTCAATCCTCATAAACACATGTGTATGAGAATCATGCTTGTTAGACAGAAACAGTAGGTATACCCCTCCCCTCTCCCCCCCCCCCCCCCAATGCTAATGGCAAAAATAAAGAGAGAGAGAGAGGGAGAGGAGAGAAGACAGCTTTGTTCTCTCACAATTCACCCTCACAGTTAAGACTGATTACACCCCATGACATCCATGTTACATCAAGTGATATGGGCCATGGTCATTATGTTTAAGATGAAATAAGAAATTATAATTTCTTTGTGCATTTATTATCCATACTTGCTTGACTATAATCTCACACACCATAACAAGGAATTCTTTAATATCTCAATGCACAAATTGCTAAATCATCACTCATTGTTTGATGGGTTATGCATTCCTTGATGAGAATGGACTATATTTGAACCATGATGGTGTCTATCTTAGAGATCTTTTGTTAAGGGTGATTACTCATGGGTATCCATTGTGAATCCTTCTATTGTGCAGTAATTTGCTTTAGCTACCGAGTCGTGTAAATCAGTTGCAACTAAAAATTAGTCTTAACCATTTGACTACTGAATCGTCAAATGATGATAGGCTAAGTACAGGTATTATGTGGTTCATATAAGCAATGAGTTAATCATATACAAGTAAAGCTCTTTATTGTGTTAAAATGAGGCTTTGCATGGGTACAAATGACTGGCCTCAAATAACAAGATCTAGATTTATTTGTTGTAAGTCAGCACCATAAGACATCTCACAGTTTGTTGACATTGTTTCTATCAAAAGCTGGTAAATGCATTCTTTTAATTATTTTTAAATTTACATTCACTTTTGTTTTTCTTTATATAATTTTTCTTCTTTTTGTCTTCTTCTTTGTGTATTGTGTACCGGGATCTATTTATAATATACATGTAAGTTCATATGTTGATAGTGGTATTTTGATAATAATATTTAATAATAATGAGTGGGTTTATATTATTCCTTTTCAAAAGGATTCAAGGTCCCTTAGTCTAAGGATAAATGAAGAAGTTTAGAGGTATGTTGTCAGATGAAGTCAAGTGAAGTACTCTTTCTCAGAAATACAGAGAGTTTGTTCCATGTGCGTGGGGCAGCGGATTTGAAGCCAGCTTGTTTTCGGGATTTTGGAATGAGAAAGTTATAATTTACTAAATTTTCAAGGATTTAATAATTTTTACAGTGAGGTGCCAGAAAAAGTTATTATTTGTTTTTATTTTCCTCATTTAGGAATTCTTTTGATGTACTACTCTGCACTCAGGATTCACTTCATTTTCCTATTATCAGAGATGGATGGCAGGCAGAGGATTCATTACATAGACTAGAAAAGGTGAGATATGATTGAGGGATAGAGGCCAAAAAGTAACAGCACCTCTATGGGATGATTATCACTCTGTGTGATGTTTGTTTATGTACACTACTTATTACAAAGAGTATACATGTATACCAGCCATCAGCTTTGAGAAATTTTTGTCATCTTTGTACATAATCATTATACAAAATATTGATCAAGCCTCTGGATTATCTGGTGTACCGAATTGAATATTGAATGCTCTCAGCTCAGAGAGAGAGAGAGAAGAAACTATAATTCTTTGTGAATTTCATTTTCATAAGAAATGGTTTACCTTAATGTTACTGTTAATGCTAGAATTCTAGGCTGTCGATCCTGCTTTGGACTAATGTACATTCATAACGTAGTAAATGGTTTGCCAAGGATTGACACTTATCTTTCCAATGATTAAAAGCACACAGTATTCACCATTATTTTGTAATGCCTATACAAATTAAAGACACCTGACTGACTCCTATTCCATTCCATTCTTTATCTCTAGGAGGCATTTAAAGGGAAGAACATGTACGGCTCTCATTATATTGTCTGTATAGAGCATGTAGGGAGCCCTCATGGTTCAGCCGATGGTGTATGTCTCAACCTTCTTACCATGACGGAAGTAGATAGAGAACTCAACAATCCTCACTATATCTGGCATCCTATCTCAAGTAACGATCTCAAGAGACAACTCGCAAGTAGAACCAGACATGGTATGAGTGTCCTATGTCCGTAACACATTGAAAGTATTTTTGAAAATGTCCTCCAAGTTATATTCCATTTGTGTACTTTCAAATATTTTGAAATTGATGAAGAGACATGTAATTATTCTGTATTCAGATTATAAAACATTATTGTTATGTTTCTGTGCTGCCATGCTCTCTCTTGTAGCAATACATATGCATTTGTGGTAGAAGAATTTTTTGTTAAATGCACTCTGGAATATATCAAATTCAGAAATTTGATAATTCCAATATTCCCATAATATAAAATAGGGTATTTGTTAGCGATTATCCTTTTGGCTGAAAATGTGTCTCATGACTCTAAACAATATGTTATACATGTACATGTATGTGCACAAGCATGCAATATTAATAACAACCTAACAATCTAAAACATGTACGAAAGTGAATTAGAGTGTTTACCCCTTGTTTGTATTGTCTTAGATGTGTACATGAACCAAAGGCAAACTGAATGTAACCCAAGGGAGCAAGGAATGAGATTGCATATACCCTTAATTTAAGTAGCATATATTGCTTCTATTTGATTGTTCAATTCAACATATATTCACCTCCAAATTCAGGATTCTCCTTGTGCCATTACTCAGAAAATGCTGAATTTGTTGGTTAATATATTTGTTTACAGCAACGTAGCATGCAACATTTGTATAATGTTGCGTAAAATTCCAAAATATCGCCCCATGCAGCAGCACCCTGCTTCATAATTGTCTTTTGACCTACTCTTGTTTGGAAACAAGCTTTGGGTTCCAGTTCTGTCTTTTCACACTTGGCCTTGGGTAAAGCAGCGGGTTTCCTTCACCTGGTAAATCTGAAGCAAATTCAACCTCATTGTATGTGGAGAATTCAAATGCAACGTTTGAAATGTATGTCCACATCTCTTTAAAGGAAGACATTCAGAATTAAACCCCCTGTAAAAACAAAAATTGGTTCCAGAAGTTTCCTAATGCTGCACCTTAACTTAACATTTAAGAAAATCAGAGGAAATTTAGATTCGTTTGTGTTATGTTTGCAAGCATACAGATGGTACATTACTTGCCCCCAGAACCATTGATACCTGTTACAACACATAAACAAATTGCACGCAGTAAGTTCACATTACTAAACATTGTAGTATGGTGTACAAAGGCACTGTAGACAGTCACTGCCCAATGGGATATCCCATTCTATGTGACCTGTTAAGATATACCCATCTGAGCAGGTATACAAGTACATTAAGCAGGGCTCCCACTTAGCCGAGTTGTGGCGTGCTGGCTCGATCTTATGGCAAGCCGTTTTATCATTAAAACATATTTCTTGATATCACGAAATCAAATTCTTGATATCAAGAATTACCATTGGTTTACAACGTAAAATTATTTTTTGATATCAAGAAATATGTTTTAATGATAAAACGGCTTGCCATAAGATCGAGCCAGCTCGCCACAACTCGAGGCTCCAACTCGGCTAAGTGGGAGCCCTGCTTAACTCTTAGCAGGCAAAGCACAAATCTAATAATGTATTCATAAATTCATACCTCTATCTATAATCAATGTAATATGCCAAATACATGCAGACCTGCCAAGTGTCCAGCTTTGTGTGGGACAATCCCACATTCTGGAAAAAAATCTGATCAGATCTTTGATCTTTTTGTATACCGGTAGTCATTAATCAGTCAAACAAATAATTGTCACCAGTACTGTACATTAATTTTAAATGAACACCTCAAAATGTAATTTCATGAAGTAATTCATTTTATGTTACGATTCAGCATTGTTCTTATCTTCTCCTCAAGTTGTGATGTGTTGTGAAGTTAAGAGGACTGTGGTGATAATTGTGTTAACCCTTACTGTACTGGGGGGGGGGGCCTGGGAGGCCCCCCCCCCCTCGACATTTTGGGAGATTGCGCCGCAACCGCTTGGAATTTTGAATTGTCGTTTCACAACTTTTTTCCCTCAGGTCTTACGCACATTTTGATACCATTTTCGTCGAAATCGGATATACCTGTAAGGCGTTACATAACAATTAATATGCGCATGTCATCAAAAAAATAATAATTAAAAATTGCATCAAAATTTGCATAAATTATCATTATTAATTACATTAAAATAACTTTTTGGTGTTAGAAAAGAAGTTTCATATGAATAATGAGTTTTAACATTAAAAAAGTGGAGTTTGACACGTTTTCTGTAAAATGCATAAATTAGCGCATTTTGCATCAAAAATTTGCATATTTGGAAAAAACTAATTATACCATCTTGTTCCTTACGTAAATATCTACAAACATGCAAATTTTCGTGTTCATCGGACAATCGACGGCCGAGATCATAGTCAGTGGGTGCTCAAAATAGCCCAGTACTGTAAGGGTTAAGAGATGTAGATGTTCTACAAACAAATGTTTGCTGCTATTGCCATCAACCAAATAATTCCATACTAGTGGCAAGTCTTTCCCTTGTCAGTCTTTCTCATGTGTTCATCTCGATATAACTACCGTAAAACAAATTAGTTTAAATTAACTCATGTATATTTGGTGCTGTTGTATATTTTAGATTGTTTTAATATTATCTCGGTACTTTTGAGAATGAATTTGTACAAATTTGTTGATTTAGCTTTGTGTCTCATTGTATCCATCAGGGAATGAAAGATAAAGTTGTATCTTTTTCTGTATAGCTGATTTTATCTCATTTGCATACATGTATATATTAAAGTTTAGTTAATTTATTACTATTTATTAAGCTGTTAGTGTATGTGTACAATTAATAGAGACAGCTGCTTAATATCTAATGATAACTATCTTGATTCTGCTCAATCTAAACTTGTTATGACAAGAAACATACTTTTCGCTTACATGAAATAACACAGATTTAGAATAGGTGTAACCCTATGGTGTAATCGTGTCCTCATTTAAATTGCAATTTTTAAAGTGATTTTTTTTTCTTCTTCAAAATTCATTGTCCATTCAATTGAGACCTAGCGTGCTAGGCCTTACAAAAGGAAAATGCTATCCTTAGTTTCTTTCAATAATAAGCTCATCAAACTGTCTCCTGCACATTTTGTTTCTGTGGATCTAGTTACAGGAAGAATATGGTAATGCAGATGTATTCACTTTTTATTTTGTGTGAAGTTTGTACAGGATGAGTGGCATGAAATAAATGATAAATTTTGTTTATTCATAATTATTATTTCAGTAGTTGTAGTTTGGTGGTCACATTTTTATATAATTTGTGCCCATAAAAGTCCTTTTCAATGTAAAAAATGCATATCTTTTATGTCATTTATTCTGGATGCAGAGAACTCTCATTATGTATTATCTTATGAAGGGACTGCGTGTAACATTTCAACAAAAGAACAAATCAGTGTTGCATTTGATAATGTGTGTCGATAATGAGTTATAAGTCAAACAGTACTAGATCCTAAATACATGTACTGCCATATTATTAAGTTGCAAGTGTTATTTTTAAAAGCTCCTGTATAGACAGAGTACTGTATGTCAGTGTGCAAGGTTCATACATGCGTGCACTCAGAAAGTGAGGCTTATACAGATGTTGTATATGAGCTCTCATTGCTAGGATGTATGATACAAAATATTTTTAATTGTATTATTGAGATTGAACATAGCATTGTTATTAATAATCAAGTATTACATTCATAACATGCAGCCTAATCTAAATGCTATTTGTTTACATCTTTAAATCTTAATACACTAATAACAAAGTGCATTTCACAAAGAACTGTTTGAGACTGGAATGTTTTAATTATATATGCAATCCCATAATTTCATTTGTAGTAATAAAGTGCTTGTCACTTATTGACAATTTGGTGGTACGAGTATATATATAATAACAAAAGCGATACCAATAAAATCAGTCTTCGTAGAAATTGTGTGGAGCTTAACTATTTATGCTAATCAACCTTAAAGGTAATACAAAGTTTTGGTATGGGGTCATGAATTTGGTTCAAATGAACATATTGGAAGCATATACGATCCTACAATAGTCAGTGATCGTTGTCGCGGTCGAAATCGACTCTAAAATAAGGAAATTGTAAATAATAAACACTTTATGTTGAATAGCTCCCTCTCAAGGTAAAGATATTAATTACGCTATAAAACAATGTTTATTGACTAAAATCGACCGATTAGCTATTCTCGTTCGGAAATTATATACCACAACTACATACTCTGAGATTTTCATGGTCGCAGCTTCCATTGTACGGCCGTAGGAGCTATTTGAAATTTATCAAAATTTACCGAGAGCACCGGTAAATCTTATATTCAATTTTTCTCGAAAGCGGAAGTGTTTTAGGGGCTAAAATTTCTGGTGTTTTTAATACATCCACAGGGGCATTCAAATATTACAAAATTGTAAAGAATCACTATCCACCCATTTTTCGAAATTCGCCAAAACTTTGTAATACCTTTAAGCACAATTTTCTTGGATCAATGTATTAATTGATCACAATCATTCATCATCATCATCATCACATAGTTGGTATATGACCAGACTCCTACCATTAAATGGGTAGTCTGCTCTGATATTAAGTTGGTTTTTTATAGAACAGAAGTACAAGGAGAACAGGTCAGTGAAAGTTTGAGCAAATTCTGATTAAAAATAAAGAAAGTTTTGAATTTTTGAGGTTGCAATCAATCAAATACAAATTTGCAACTCTGTGACGTATCTTGTGAGCTCCCCTCCCATTTCCTCTCTACTGAAAAAAATCAAGAATATTTATTTCCCTCAATGACATTTTCAATCATCCATGCACCCTGAATGTTATTGTTGCCAATATGTTTCTATACAATCACTGTATGAACAAATTCTAAATAAAATGATATTATTAGCAGGTAGGCGGCCTAAAATCATACACTTCCTAGGGAATATATTGCTCTTGGGATGAATACCCATGGCTTAATTTGCTCAGTTCAAATGATATGTTTTACTGAAGATAATTGTGTGTAGAGATTATATGGATTAAAAATGAGCTAATAGATTCCTAACAGAATCCTATTGTTGTGTTAAAGAGTATTTAATTTTTGGAATCAGTGTGTTTGATATAGGGTGTTTTGTTGAGCTTTAGTCAATCAGCGCATGCAGTCATTGAGGTGATGGATTTGGTAGTGGAATGAATAATGAGATGAAAGGGCAGATGCGAGAGGTGCATGACTATAGAGTTATCAGGAAGGGGGTGGGGAAACTAGATTATCTATGGCTGGCAAAAATGATATGGGATTCCAATATGATATCTGTAATTTTGATTAATTTTCATTGTTACATGATGTAGCCCTTATCATTTCAGTCTTTGCATATTGAAAAGTAACACTAACATTTCCCTTGAGTACACCAACAACATGGTGACCTGTACTTCAACAGAAGAAGAAGAGTAGCAATGAAAAATTTTCCCCACAGCTATTAATTTTTGTTGTGTTAATTTTGCTTCTTTTCTGTTTTCTTGTACGCTGGATGAAATAGGTCTGTTAATATGAGTGCATGAGAAAATTGTGGCCTATATTATTCAATTCATCACGATTATATACCATTTCTATGTTACACAACTTTTTTTTCTAAATCGGAAAATAAAATAAATTCTACAAACATAGCTAGTCGTATAAAGCAAGAGATATAGAGTACCGAAGCTGTGACCAATGGGAACTCAGTGTTATATCAGGGATATGTGAGTTTAACTCACATATCCCTGGTTATATGCTCTGGCTCCTTACCATTAGGAGCCAGAGCATTATTATAACACTGAGTTCCCATTGGACATATATTTATTCGGATGGTCATATCTCAGCCAATACTTAACATATTCAATTGGTTTTCGACATTTGGACATTATTTTTGATGCTCTTTCGGAAAATGAAGATTTAGTTGAGAAATTTAAAATTAGATTTTTTTGATGACGTCACACTTCAATAATCACAATGACGTCATCATATCATACAAGTGGACAACGTGCGAAAACTGTGACAATCGACCGTGAGGCGTGATTCTCTACCAAATATTCCAAGTTTCCAGTAAGTGTATTTATTCTATTTCTTAGCAATGTAAGATTTTGTGATCACTATAAACCTATCTAAACTTCCAGTTGCTGCTGATTGTCTTCCTAGCATTAGTCTTTCAGATATTTTGAGCGTTTTTTACATACGGTACATGCGGTACTGAATGATTCTTCGGTCCCATATCATTGTTCTAGGCGTAGGCACAGTAGTTGTGCATTTGCCACCCATCAGCCCATTGCATGATTAACATTTAATTTTAAATGAAGATTCGATTGGTAATTGATCCATAAATGTGTTCCTATTGCTTTAATGATTAATCTTATATTATTCTTGTTATTTTAAAGAGTAATTAATCTATGCAAATACTCTCATCCGCGCGTTGAAGATCGAGATGCAATAGACCTCTAAACGTATTCTGCGATGATGCTCCTTGTTGATGCATTTCACACTTTGAACAGAGACTCTCACGTTTATGAACATTAAATCCTCGGAAAGAAGGACAACCCATAATAAAAGTAGAGTGTGAACTGGGGGTAGATCTACTTTATTACGCGCGATCTGTTTCGCATTGCCAGCGGGCGGATCGGACACCATACACCCGCAGAGCGCCAAAGAAAAAAAACCTGCTAAAATTGGCGGACGTTAGGTGCAAAAGTGCATCGGCACCCAACAAGAGCTCTGCCAAATCAGCAAAGTAAAGTCATTCCCATGATTTTTTGTGGCAAAATAACTCCTTTTATTAAGATTACACGCAGTTCAGGATTCCTGGAATGACATGACGTTGTCATATGAAAGTGCTGGAAATAGACCATTTGTAAATTGCCACCTGCTTTTTTTTCTTCATCTGAAAATGATAAAGATTAATGTTGCATGTACTCTATCGAGTTGCACGTTTCGTGTGACACTCAGCGTCAGTCACAATTATTTTAACGTCCATCACATATTCACATGTACTTCTAAGTTCTAGAACAGATATTCTGGGATATTAGGAGAAGAAATCAGGCCATCAGGGGAAACGTAAATAATGATCTTTCATTTATTCCTTTGAATTCCTCTAGAATAACATGGCCAAAAGTTTACGAAGCAAGAGTAGGCGTAAGCTGAAGGCAGTCAAACGAAAGAGGAATGCCCCCAAGGAGCTGATCAGACTGAAAAAGTGCTTGAAGTTGGAAGGATATGATAAGGAGGATCCTTCCAAAAGAAGATATAAATGTAAGCTTGTACTTCATTTTAAGAAATATTTCCACAGCAGTTCTTTTCTGCTTTATCATTATAAATGATGCTCAATAATATGACAAAAGTTCTTGTACCATCATTTCTCTTTCTAACATCTTGGTTTCTTTCAGTATTTTGTTATAATTAACATGTGAAAATGTTTAAGATGAATTCATTTGTTAAAGGTACTATGTCCCATTTGCAGTCCAAAAAAATGAAAAAGTTAAATTCCAACTGCATTTGAAAGATAATACTAATTTAGAACTTCCCCTAAAAAGGTGGGGCTTGAAAATGTCTTCAAGTGGGAAAATAACGACTATTAGTTGTCAAATCGACTTTAGGGGCTATAGAGCCCAAAAGTAATGGTCTTGATTTTCAGACATTGTACGAATGGTCATTACGTTTTACGCTGCGCAAAGATTCAATCAGTTTAATCTTGGCCATCACAAGAAGTGGGTTATTGATGTAGACAAATGCTCATGTACCCTTTTCAACTCTTTTCATGTATGTTATTACCAAAGAAAGAATATGAGGACACTGCTAACGTTTAAATTTCACAGATAGGACATACATGACATATTCATAATTCCTGCAAAGTTCTACAGCATTTGAAGTTGGCTGCAAAAGGGACATAGTACCTTTAACCCTATTTAGCCCGGGCTATTTTGAAACTGCATAGCCCGGGGGGGGGGGCTTCTCAGGCCCCCCCCTATGATCTCGGCCGTGAAACGCCCGATCGCCGCGAAAATTTGCATACATGTCAAGTGAAGTGTATAGAATACTATGGTAATTTCAATTTTTTGAAAAATTCACTCATTTGCATATTTATGGTAATTTATGCAAATAAGGTCATTAAATTCACATTTTTGCCCATAAATCAGACATTATTCATATTTAAGCATTCTTTCTCACTACATATATTTGTTAGACCATTTGGAATAATAATACAACACAAACATTTGAAAAACCAGGATTATTCCTTATGTTATCTATTGTTTTGATAATTTCTTATGTATTTCTTTGTTTTTTTTACTTATGTATTTCATTGTTTTTGTTGTTTTATTTCATTTCCAACTATAATTCAACTATTTTGACCCCAAAATAAACACCTAAAATCTAAACAAGACCAAATAACCAATGTTTTACCTCTTTATTTGAAAAATGAGATTTCCATATGTTTTGTACACAAATCACAAAAATGAGCGATTTTCGGGCTGACATGCGAAGACAAAAGGACACGTGACTTTGTAATGGTAGGTCCGATTTTCGAAAAATTTCTTTCAAAAGTTGCGCAAGACTCGAAAGAAAAAAGTCACAAAATTTCAGTGCAAGATTTTCTTGCGTTAAAAAATTATCGCGAAAAATGTCGAGGGGGGGCTTCTCAAGCCCCCCCCCCCCCCCCCCCCGGGCTAAATAGGGTTAAGAGATTTACAGTATTGTTAAGAATGATGGTTTGAGGAGTACTGTCAATGTATCATATATTATTATTATTCTTGTTTGTTATTAGTTGATGACATAAAGGAGTTGATCACCAAACCTGATGTGAACCAAGCCA
>JAVYIG010017757.1:0-24395 GCA_035222895.1 Strongylocentrotus droebachiensis | reverse complement strand
GATCTCCCCCCCCCCCCCCCTCTGGAAAATTGAAAAAAAGTGCACACAAAGAAATGTATAGCAAATAGTGACTAAAGACTGCATCACACTTTTAGGCTCTGGAGGGCCCAAGAGTGCAGCGTTTAGACTAATACAAATGAAAAAATCTTCTCGCTCGGTCGTTACGCCACCTCACATAATATCCTTCAAAATGTAAATATTCAAGTAAATATTATAGAAAAACGTACTAAAATTTAACTACTAAATATGTACAACCCTTCGGACTGCACACCAATTACCAGCGAAGTAAAGGTGAAGAGAGAAAAAAGTTTATTGCTTGTTTGTATACTATATAGTTTGCTAAATAATGCAATTTGTTAATACACCAAAATTATTAAAAAAAAAACCTGTGAGGGGTAGTCACTTCCATCACCTTCGCCCCTCTCGTTCACTATGCTCTCTCTCATCCCTCGCATTTAGCCCCCCCCCCCCGGCCATGAACAGAAATCGCCCGCCCCCTGAATTATAGACGCATTTCCATTTTGCACCTTTCCTTTTCTCAGATCAATTAAAAAAGAAACAATTAAGCAAAATATCCCAACCAAGATCACTGCACTGATCACGTTTCCATATCGCTCTCACACACACCCCCACCTCCCCCTTCATCTTTCAAATTTTACAAACTCATTACGCTACTGAATGTGAATATCGCTTCTTTTAAAGAACGTCAGCTACGCGCGCTTACCAGTAGTTTACAAGCCAGAAATTTTGTTTGATATACTCAGAAATCAATAAAGGGTGGGGAGGAAATAAGAAGCTGAAGACAGGAGAAGATAGTAGATTAGAACGACGAAGGTGGTAATAACTGCTACAGTTAGTATGTTATAGAGAGAGGGAGTTAGGCAAAAGGCAGAGAAGGGAGAACTGCGCATCAGTTATGGTGTAACTTTAGATATAGAGAGAAAAAGAGAGAGAGGAGAGGGAGAGAGAGAGAGAGAGAGAGAGAGAGAGAGAGAGAGAGAGAGAGAGAGAGAGAGAGAAAGAGCATTTCATAGTCGAAAGATTGATTGATAATATGCGTGATAATGAGAGGAAGATAATTATATAAGGCCGTTATGTCACGCAAATTCCATTACCGTATGACGAAGAAATTACTACAAGGACATCGCGGGAGAGAGAGATAGGGGTGGGGGCACGTGCTCCCATCACCGTAATGCATGTTGCACACGCCTGGTGCACCCCTCTGAAAACACTTAACTTGAAATGTTATTTGAGTAACCCACATAGATCAATATTAGCTGGCAGAATGTAGTTTAGACGTTGTAAATACAAAACATTACAATGTGAACTCTTCCTTTATAGAGAAAAAGAAATCGTTTGATTAAATTACGGACTTTTATGTTATAAAATATCTTCATTTCGAAATATTGGATTCACCGAGTCAGGAATAGACTTTCATATGTCCTTCGGAATCCAATCTGAATATTCATTTTGTGACATTGAAAACCGTATGGTCTCTTTAATTTTCCATAACCTTTCTTTTTCTTCAATTATTGTTTATTTTCAGCTAGGCCCCTAATCTAATTTAAAAATCACGAAATGTATTGGCTAAATTGGTTAGGTCAGTGTGACAAAGTACCGTACTACTTTCCCATTTGTTTCAGCATACAAATGAATAAAATGTCAAATGTTAAAATGTATGATTCAGCAGTGTCTTTACTGATAGAGGAGCTGTAATAACAAGCAAAAGTTTTGAAAAGCGCCCGAGGGAGAAAGCACTTGGGAGCAAAGGAGAAATTAATGATATTTTTGTACAACACAAACAGGAGAGTTGTCCAATGACAATGTCATAATCCGCTGATCAAATTCCTATGGAATTAGTTATCTCATATTTCAAACATTCATGACTCTCTTATATTGGTTTGGCTTATTTCAAACTTTCAACATTCTTATTCTTTTAATTTTCTGCTTCGATACCAATGAACTTATTACAAGGGTTGGATTGCCCTTTGACTCTCGGCAAATGGACATTTATCATTAACACAATTTATGCAAATCCTGTATGAAAAAATTGATACAAGTTGTTTTTCACACCAACCACTTCAAAAGAGGGAAAACTTGCAACTTGGAAGATTTTAGCCAATTACATAACATTTATTATTGACATGAATTCATGTACAAGCAAGATCATGTAAAGTACAATGGAATTATAGTGAAATATACTGAATACACAATTAATATACATGTATTTTTACCCAAAAATATACCTTAATTTGTGTAAGAAGCAATATTGATGGGCAGAATCAAAGATTTAGCATAGAACATAATTCTAAAAACAAAGCAGCCAAAAATGCAGAGCTACCTAAAGGTTCTAATAAGTATGTCACCTGTATCCAAGCAAATTTGAAGTGCTCTATATATGGTACTCTGTATATCCCTGTTTACAGAAATGTTAGAAAGTAATAGCAACACAAATGGCATCCCTGTTGAAAGCCTTCAGAGTAATATCCATATTTCTACTTTAAAAGTTCTATAATCCTTTCAGCCTATGTATTTTCTAAATGCTGGCCTAAATTCGATTCGTGAGAAAACTTAGGTTTTTTTCTAATGAGTAAGTTAAGAGCACACATATCACTATGGAAAAAAATGTAAATAAATAGCAGGAGAAATAAAGTAAAAGGCAAATAAAAACGTTTAATTTTTTACCTCTATATAAAAAAATGCATTGTGCCATAACACTGTTGAACTTTTAAATAATTTAAGTATCATTAACCTTTCAGTATTTATCTAATTTCTATTTCAGATGAAGAGTTTACTTAATACAATCTCTACTAAACATACTTTTTAAAACTAAAATTGATGAAATAATTACATTGCTTTAAATCACTGATTCTTTTTTTTTTGTATATAAATTTCCCTTTTTTTAATAGGAATATAATTTCTAATCAATGATCCAAATAAATGTTGCAAACCCCTGATACAGGATTTTTCAATGTCATTAAAATGTAATTGATTTCATTTAATTTCAGTGAATTCCTAGCATGAGTTGTCGATTTGTATATAGCGAGACAGTCGCATATCTGCCTACATGTAATTCAGATTCAGGTAAAGGGGGGGGGGGCAACTCTTCCCCCCCCCCCCAAAAAAAAAAAAAGGAGAAAAAGAAAAAGCAACCACAAAACCCACACTGTAATGTACAAATCTGATCACACCTTCTCTTCATGTGAGCCCAAAAGAGAAATGTTGATATTAAGTGCAGCATCAATGCGATAAAAGTCGAGTAAATGTTTTCATTGCTAGAAATTGCCACCAGCTGCTAAGAAAAAAATTAACTAGATGAAACTTTACCGGACCAACAATTTTATACGATATATCTATAATGTATGAATAATGTACACATAACACTATGAATATTGCCATATAAATGTATTCCTTGTACACTGTGACCGCATTCACCCAAGAACTTTCAAATCAGCTGACAGAAGCAATTTTTTTTAGAGAGAGTCAGAAAAGTATGACTCTCATAATTTTAAAAGCTATCAGTAGACAATATATAATTTCAATCAACCTCAATTCTATTCTTGATTTTGATAAGGCTAAGTATATGGCCCTATTTAGTACATTTTCAAGAAAACAGGCAAAAATGAGCATGTCTTTCATGCAATTGTTTTACCATGATTTGGGAGTTTCAACATGCCCTACCACTTCCCTTAGTGAAAGTACTAGGTGATTTATTCCTTTACAATCTTAGAGCAACCCTGCTCCTATCTTCTTATCCCAATGACCATGCTCCGATACTCTGTGGATAAATTCAGTACACTTATACTTGATCCCTCAGTCACACCAAACAGACCAACAACAGGCCTTACAGTGCCCTAATCGGCAAAGAATTGATCTGTTTAGGGTAGGTGTGGCAGGGTGTTATAGGTGTATCCCCAAGGTATTTACTCCCTATAGAAGGTTAACACAGGATTGTTCCAGCGTGCAAGCTATGGAACAGTCATGGGAACACCTTTCGATTGTGAATGAATTAATGAATGAACAGGGCATTGTTTCAAAAAACAAACATTAGTACAAGTACACCGACATCCCATTGTAATGTATGTTAATTTCATTGCATACATTCAAATGGGATCTTGAAACCCAACCCAGAAGTAAAGCATAGCAGTTAAGTCCTTTACAAGAAGGAGAGGATGGTTTTCTTGATGATGTCAAGGCTCTCGTGTAGTTCAGCGTCGGACAGGATGAGGGGCGGGGCAGTCTGATGATGTCACCATGAGTGGCTTGGCCAGGAGACCATTGTCACGGAGACGCAAGCACACCTGCCATGCATCATATTCTAGAGGAAAGGTAATGGGGAACATGTCAGCATGAAGAAATATGTAATCAACTTACATGTAATAACAGCAGGAAGATAGGAATATCACAGAGTAAATTAACAAATAATGATCAAATGAGAGCCAATGGCTACAACCATCATAAGCGACCTCACACCACAAAACTACCGCAGAGTTGCATGATGTAATACACCAGTTTACAGTTGTGTGCGCCATTTTAAACAAAGCCAATGACCTAGAGGTCATGTATTTATGCGTAAATTAAGATTGCGCCCATGCAAATTATGATGATATCACTGCCTACGCGCTGCGTTTGTGCGCGCATATCATCATTTGCATGGGCGCAATCTTAATTTACGCATAAATACCAGAGGTCAGTGGCCCCGGAACAGGGCCAATTTGGCCCCTGTTCCGGGGCCACTGACCGAGGTCAACTGTCTGCGCATGCGCACTGATACAACTGTAAACTGGTGTATTTTCAGTTAGAACTCAGAGGTCAACATGGTCAAATTTTAGTTTCTTGAAGGTTAACCCATGTTCAATACACCATATTTTATAAAAATCAAGAATATTTGAATCACAAATATGATTTTTTATTTTTATTTGCACTGATGTCTCAAGGTCCATTACACTGTCATCCCGACGGCCTCCAAGCTATGGAAACTATACAGAGATGCAAACCTCTTGACACAAAAAAACAGACTGAAAACTCGACAAAACCACTGGCCCGTTAGCACCGGGCCAGTAAAATTTCTGAAAAAATGTTTTACTGGTAAGAATTTCAAGTAAAATGTTTGCTCTTTCATTAACATTAAATGAGAAAATTGTAAAGCAAATTTTTTGTCGGGGTCGTTTTGGGTTTACTTGTACATTGTTTCTATGGGATTCTGCTATTTTTATGGTGGGTTTTATCTTCTTTTTTTTTTTTTAAAGATGAAAAATCATATTTCGTATTTTAATCTTATTATCGTACTAAATACGATCAAATCGTACTGGTTGGCATCTCTGCTTAGATAAATGGATAGACCGAGGTTGAAGAAATTTCTACAGAACAAGTCATTACTTACGTGGTGTTTCCTTGATAATGACAGCATTGAGAAGACCCTTGCCTCTCACTGCCGTCACAATGTTCTTGTCTAGGGCGCTGAGCTCAGATCGTACAATCTTCCCAAGACGCTCTGCTTTCTCTGCTAGCTTCTCCCTCCTCAAGCACCTAGGAACAATCAATAACAATTAGCATTTAGTGTCATTTTAAAGGGAGTTTAACATGACTAGACCTACATGTCTTTCCCGTGGCCTGACTCAGGGCAAATCGGGTATAATACGACTACGAACGACGCGACTGCAGCAACAATGTATGGAACATAAGCAAAACCAAAGCGTGAGTAGAACTTCAGTCTGTTTCGCAAACGCTAGCGCTCACTGACCCATGCAGAGACTAAGTCACCGACTACCGTTAATCAAGACCATTTGTCCAAAAGAAGACGTAGATGGCATTAACCAGTATTTCCCAAGCTATACTTCCATTAATTGAATCTCTTGATCCAGAATACTATAAATTACAAATTGTGCATGAGCAGAAAGTGCAAATATCATTGAATATTTGAGTCCTTTTCACATTTCCGTACATAATGCTGATCATAAAGACGAGAGATTTAATCAAAAATAGCATATAAATTGTATAGATTGGCAACATGGAGTGATATTTATAATCACTACTTTTGTGTGAAAATTTCCAATTCGCCAATTTCGTGTTGATTTTTTGGTGTAATTTTCATTCAAATTGGTTCATTATTTCTTTAAATTATGAAAGAGCAGAAAAATAATTGGAGCCAATTTAAGAAGGAATTCATGTGGGCCTTTAGAACACTCTGAATGGCTACATTGGTCAATTAGTCTGATATATTGTTACACATAGTTAAAGGTAATACACAGTTTTGGGAGATTTTGAATATTGGGTGGATAGTGATTCTTTACAAATTTGATATATTCGGATGCCCCTGTGAATGTATTATAAGCACTAAAAAATGTAGCCCCTAAAACACTACTGCATTTGAGAAAAATTGAATATAAATTTAACCGGTGCTACCGGTAAATTTTGATGAATTTCAAATAGCGCCTATGGCCGTACAATGGTAGATGCGACCATGAAAATGGCAGAATATGTAGTTGTGATATATAATTTCCAAACGGTCATAGCTAATCGGTTGATTTTAGTCAAGAAACATTGTTTTATAGCTTAATTAATATCTTGACCTTGAGAGGGAGCTATACAACATGAGTTTATTATTTACAATTTCATAACTATAGACTCGATTTCAACCGCGACAACGATCAATGGTTATTGTAGGATCGCTTCCAATATATTCATTTGAAACAAATTCATGACCCCATACCAAAACTTTGTATTTCTTTTAACAATATGATTAAGAATATGATAAAGATCTATTTCAAATTACCATCCTTAATTTTGTGTGCAGGGCTTTAAATGAACATGGGAGTGCACATGGACGTCAAAATTTCAACTTAAACCCCACATCTTTTGAAATTTTACATGGGCCTTACCTAAGTAAACAGGCATTAGAATTTCAATACAGACAACCATATTGTGTTTACCACTTTTATATTTGAATGGGCCTTTAATGTGGAGCCCTGCTATTAGAGTTAAAGAGTCTTGATTTACCTCGAGTGCAGCCATAGCAATCTTGCAGGCGAGTGGGTTGCCTCCGTATGTAGATCCATGCTCTCCTGGTCTGATGGTCAGCATTATCTCGTCATCGGCTAGAATAGCAGACACCTGCAACACATATCATATTACGGTCAATGATAAACAAAAATAGCAGCAATGGACGTAACTCGACCTAAACCCACTATGTGGGGAAAAGTACATGTACCTTAAAATTCCTTCTATAATCTATATCTATTTACACTCAGATCAAATCTGAATACTTGGAAATTATTGATACACTTTTGATACGTCAACTATCTTAGATAAATTAGCACAGGTTGTGTCAATATATTCCTCCATTGTACTTTTTTATGCTGCAATGATTACCATCATTATTATCTATTTAGCAACTTCTAAGAAAAAAATCATTTACTAAGTTCTTTACATGCAACAGAAAGAATTCCACATGAATATCTAGTAACGTCGTATTTTCAAAGTAAAAGAAACCATACTTCAGAAATAAGTTCAACAAGTTCATAGATCTTCAATTCTGCTTTGAAATGACCTTTTGAACTTCAGCTTCTCTCATGTTACAACAAAGAGGGCTCACTAATGTATTGTTGATTACATTCCTCCTTGTTTACACATTTTAATCAAGAAATCACTCACCAAGTCATACTTTTAGATTTCTTATCTCCTGTAATATACAACCTTGCTATTGTTGCACATTTCATTTTTGTAAATTACATATTTGATTAAGTCAATTTCATACCTGTGTGTGTATTTCACACCTTTGGTATTTCCTGTGTAATATACAACCCGTCAATCAAATATTGCTGGAAAGCTATGTGACCTACTTCTTTCATCAAATAGACCAGTTTGGAGATACAATCTGCGCATGTCCAGATAAAGGACACTTGTACAAAATTGTAAAATCCACTGAGAGTGAGACTAATACTAGATACATGCTCACGAAAGTTATGTAATCATTACTCAAGCATGCACCTGTGATGCATTCTATTGAACACAGGTGGAAGTAATCCTTTCAAGAGGGCAAACAAAGAATCACCTACATGACTTTAGCTGTGCATTATTCCAAAGGCACAAAGTTGGATTTATCTACCAGTATGTTTAAAAGATATGTGGATATTTGGGGTCATCTGAACCATGTGCTACTTACTACGAACTGGTCTATTGAAAGGCTACACATGTAATTCTCATTTTCAAAGAATAAGGAAGGCCTGTAAAAAGCACTTTTATACCGGTCAAAACTAATTGTTAATCTTTCAGCTTTCATCAGTTTGCTTTTGAGTTCTTTTTTTACATTTTGTCTCGAGTAAGAATTTAGAAGAGGGATTTTCTCTAAATGTGTTATAACACAAGTGTGTCGATAGTACATACTTTTAAATGGTAACTCTCTGTTCTGAACCCTTACTATGTCATTGGACAATTGAGAAGAATTTAAAAAAAATAAAAACATAAAATATCTAGGTAAAGAACTGAAAGGGTTACAATGGTCAGCCCTAAAAAATCTTCTGGATAATTCTAAGAGGTTTGCTAACTTACAGGATACATGCCTCCCGAGAGAGCCTTGCCTAGGATGACCATATCTGGACGAACATTCTCATGGTCAACACAGAGACGTCTTCCTGTCCTGGCCAGGCCTGTCTGGACTTCATCAGCAATAAAGAGAACCTTTACATGCAAAATATAAAATGCAAATTAAGATATAAATGCTATGAAAACATTGGGGTTATGAGAAGAAAGTGAGCCAAAGACCTGTAATTAAGGGTGACTTGTGTTGACTACCGGTAATCATTATTAAAAAAAATAAAATTACAATTAGAGTAGTGCAAGTCACAAATCTATATTTTATATTATATCCTTCATGTATAGTTGTTTGCATTGCGATTGTACAGAGCACGAAAAAGGTATAGACAAGTACTATCTTTCGATCTCAGGTCGAGATAGTACTTTTGTAAAGTAATTTTTTGCTGCTACCCCACTTGCCCATTGAATACGCATAGCAAAGTAGGTTACGCGAAATGTCAAAGTCAATGTCAATGTCAAATGAGCGCGCATCAACTGTATTACATGTATGCATGTTGCGCTTTGTAAAATCTAGCTGAAGCTAAACTGTCTGCAGAATCAGTTCTTATTATTATGTAAAATTCACTTTAAATAGACCTTATTGCCGATGTGGGATATAAAACAAATATTAACCTCCTTTACTTGGGCAATGGATACAAACTATCATCGCCTCAGTGATCTCGGGGCTACCATCTTCCCTCGCCTTGCGGCTCGGGAAGATAGTAGCCCCGAGATCACCTCGGCGATGATAGTTTGTACCATTACCCTCGTAGTTGATTAATATTTGCTTACCACACAGATCCTAATGTATGGTAAGGAGGTTCGTTAAATGTAGATATTTTTGTAACATCCGTTTGTTATTCATTTACACATGTATAAACAAAAAAAATGTTGATTTAGCAAAGAATTTTTTAAAAGTATTTTATTCCATAGAGTCGTCATTGAGGGCTTAAAATATTGTTAGGAATATATCCTAAATTCATGCTTTAAAATTAAAACAGTTTATCATTACTTCGGTCTAAGTCGGATATTTTTAGAGTATTATAGCCTTTTGTCTGTGAACACACTTCCTTTCATATGACATGACATGAAATCGGAGTATAGTGGAAGTAGCTTGCTGTTGGCTTTGTCTACAGACACAGCTGCAAGGTATTATGACTACCGGTAAGGGTGCGTTCAAGCAAATTTTTTAAAGCTAGAATCACACACACATGAATCACAAATCAAAACGCTGTTACAAAAACACGGTCACTATGGGAGATCGTTCAAGCATCTTTTTCAGCGTTTCATGTTTGCGTTTTGAAACACATTTGTTTTTACGACAAAAAAAAAAGATCGCTTGAACGCAACCGTGTTTTAAACTAAACGTCTTTGACAACCGCATTTCTAGGGTGGAAAAGTGTCGCTTGAACGCAGTCAAAGAGCATCAAAATGACTGCTTCTGATCATAATTCCAAATCAATCATAGCAAGCCAACTAGGAAACAATGAACTAACAGGCCTAATTCAATTTTTATTCCTCAAACTAGTATCACTGGTATTTTCTTCTATTGCAAAAAATTATTTACAAAGTCATATCTGAAATAAACAAACACAAACATATGTAATAGTATACAAATAATGAATGGTTATGAGTTCAATAGTGCGAATATTTTCATGAGTTTAAAGATTAACATTCTATTCAACGAGGCATCAGCCGAGTTGAATAGAATTATTGTTAATCTTTCAACGAATGAAAATATTCGCACCATTGAACGAATGAAAAACATTCATTATTTGTTTTATACAACATCGAAGAAGATCTAGTAGAACGTTAAGCAATAAATTATGCTTTACTCCTTATATTAAAGATAAATTAAAGTTGGAGTCAAGCCTTTTTGATTACATTCAGTTTGCTTTCGCGTCAGATACACGCAGGGATACGCGCGCGCACGGCTGAGAGGTATGCAGTCTGCATATAACCAAAAATGCATGGCGCATATAACCAAAAATGCACGACCGTGCAATATAACATCTATTGAATATCATGTGACCAACAATCTTCCTATCAAATGACAAGGATCCACGTAGGTGTTGTATAACATGGGTTATTGACAAACTATCATCATGTCCATGAGCTTCCTCGAGCTTTAAATCTCATATTCCTTAGAAATTATGTCAACAATTGTTTGGCATAAATAAAATGGTAACAATTCATGTTGCACAAGATTAGAAGTGACTTCTAAACATGTCTGTAAACTATTTGGTAGTCCTTTCTGCATAATTTTCTCACTTTTTCTGGATTCTAACAAACACTTAGGCCCGAATTTACAAAGGAGGTTTAAATATAACCCATTGTTTAAATCTTCATTTACATGACCCAGTCTTAAATGAGTGCAACATAAGCGCAACACAGTCAGAGGCCCAATAGTAGACGAACGCAAGGCAAGGTTCGCTTGATGTGTGCAAATTTTAAACCATGGGTTATGTTAAACATGTTATGTTAATGAGGGTTTAAACCATGGTTTAAATCTAAACCTCCTTTGTGAATTCAGGCCTTAATGTTCAAAGTCACACAATGTAGAACTCTGTAACTCTGTAACTATGATGTCAAGGTTTTCTGAATTGGTGACTCACATTGTTCTTACTGCAGATGTCTCTGACGCCCTGGAGATACCCTGCATCAGGTACCCTGACGCCCGCTTCACCCTGGATCGGCTCCACCATGTACGCAACAACAGTAGGATCCTGTGTGGCTTTCTATACAAAGAGATGAGGGGAAGGGGGGGGGGGGGGGAATCAAAATTGTTACATGAATACACTGAATTACAAAATTAAAGGTTTAGACCAGGGGCTGTTTCACAAAGACTAAGGTCGACTTTAAGTTGGACTTAATTATGGCAGGCTGTTCATGCCACTGTTTGCTGTCACCACTTACTGGCATTGGTCTCTCAAGGAAAATACACATAATTGCCATAAATCTACAAAATTCATATTTTTTGACAATTCATTATAGTAGGAAAATATATTACGGTATCTAAGGATCATAATAGTGAGAGCAAACAGTGGCATGAACGGCCTGCCATAGTTAAGTCCAACTTAAATTCAATCTTAGTCTTTGTGAAACACCCCCGCATTTTTTGTTCAATGCGGTTGCATTGTGAAAGAAACCTTGTGGAATCAATCAGAAACTGTTGATCATCTAGCATATAAGTATTGGTGTGTACTGCAAGATTCTGGAATCATCAAAATGATAAGAAATTTGGCCCAGTCTTGGTAAAGTTACAAGCACTGTACACAGAAAGATGTATATGGGACTACGCAATATCTATCCAGGCCGGGTCGATATGATAATTTATCAAATATATCAATTAGTTGGCAGTTTCCCAGCAAAATTTAAGAGCTTCCATTTAATTTTTTGAGAGGGGGCTGTTTCCAAAACTGGTCTATACCTTTAAGGATAGGGAATTAAAAATTAAAAGAAAATGCCCACTGATAATAGTAACAATAATAATCAGTGCCAATTCGAGGAGGAAATGGTCAATTATTTAGACCTTTACAAAAATGGACTGCTCTGAGTTGAACAAAAAAAAAGTTACTGGAAACTGTTGGATTATCACATCGTCATAGATGTAAGGAGTCTGCAGGGGAAAAATGACTTTTAAACTTTTTTCCATAACATTGCATAAACGTAATTCTATCTTTAATGTAAGCCCTATACAAAGCAATAGAGGTGAAGGCTATCTAATCTAAACAGAAACAGCTGTGTCTGTACTTCTTCTTATTCAATTGATAACTTATCTTTAAAAGCACATGTGTATCTCTCTTTCATTCAATATAATGATAACAAGCACAGTTTGTCATATCAAGAAGCCAGACAGGTATTACATGTAACTCATATTTTGTGTGGTGGACATGTGTGCTTTAACAATTTCAAATATATTATTATTATCATTATTCTTAATTATGAAATGAAAGTAAACTCTTCTTCAATACCTGACCATGTTAGCTTACAGTATAACGATTATCCTTATATCTATTAGTACTGTAAGAAGTTAGAGTACATTTTTAGCCTGTAGACACTAAATTATTTCCCCTCCCACTTATATCTTGGTAACTCTGCTAATAAAGGCGAAGAAAAAAAAATTGAAGATAAAGATAATGATAAAAGATAATGATAACAACTTACATCTAAGGCTCCAAGATCATTATATGGAATGATGTCAAACCCAGGCATGTAAGGTCCGAAACCCTCGTAGCAGTCTGGGTCTGTCGAGCTCGATACGGCAGCCAGGGTTCGACCCCAGAAATTGCCCTCGGCGAAGAGGATACGGGCTGTGTTCTTGGGCACGCCCTTCACCTTGTAGCCCCATTTGCGGGCCAGCTTGCAGGCTGTTTCGCCTCCCTCCACACCTGGAAGCAATCAGGATATTATAAGTCAGACATTTATAGTAAATAAAGTACCGTAGTGGATATTATTGTAGATTTTCCATTTCAACAAAAGTACCAAGTTTTGTGACAGGACATTTGCCCTGCGACATTTGTTCCAAGCTTTTCTGTCGTCAAAAGTAGGGTTAAGGATTTAGGTTTGGTATCATAGGGCTAGGCTAAAAGTTAGGTATAGTGGTAAGTCTAGAGTTGATGAAGTGAGGAATTCAGTTACTGTAGGAAATCGACAAAGAGCAATTCTCGCTACCCCAAATAGCGATTCTGCCGAGATCCGGGGAAAATCCTGAAATCCGCATTGCATTATGGGATAGCTTTTCGACATTACAGCTTCCTGTGCAGGCGTTCGTGATCACAACCCTCTCTTTCACGGTAGAGTTTAACGGCCTTTTGTGCTAAAGTCACTAATTCTGCCCGAAGCTTTCCATTGCATATTATAATCTGTACCAAATACACTGATTGGCATCGATTTTAGCGTGCGTGAAAACTCTGCACAGCGAACACAGGCGCTAGCGCCAGCGGGATGGGACTCTATACCGGAAGTTGTAGTGACGACCCGAGAGAGTGAAAATTACCTCGTCTCGCGAATTTCGAGATTTTCGTACCTATTTAGGGTAGCGAGAATTGCCCAGAGGATTGTGTTGTAGAATTATAGTGGTTCGATGAGAAGTTTTACATTGAAAAGAAGGGGAATCTACTAAAGTAAAGGGACAAAAAGAGTGTCATGCACGATCGAGTGTGAAATCCTATTCCCTTTCTTTACTCTTTCACTGGGAAGGGTAGATATTACAGAAATAATTTGTTCTTCAGATTAACTGCTGAAAGTAGACATTGTATAAGATTTATTCATGAAAAGTCAAAGAAAACTAAAAAAGGATTACAAATTGTTCAACAATTCTAATGCAAACCTCTAAGCTTAATGCACCGGTCAACTGGAGTCTTGAACCTACCCCCCTCAAGACTTCACTCTTATTCACTTTTGGTCTTGAACGTCCGACACAAAGATTCACCTCTCATTCACCTTGCTTCGTAACAAATAAGGTCAAGATTCACTATTCCAAATTATTTATAAGGTGCAGATTCACCCATCTCCAAGAAAAATAGGGTGCAGATTCACCTCGCCGCTAAAAATATTAGGTGCAGATTCACCACACGTCTTCACCTGCTTAATTTTTATTAGGTCAAGATTCACCGGCCTTTCACCAGCACCGCTATTTATGGTAGATAGAGTGATTATTAAAGGAAAAATAGAATTGATCATGAGTACTTGTGGAAACAATCCGTTTTCTGAAAATGGTAGCTAGAATTTAAAAAAAGGTACAATTTCGCCACTAATTATTTTTTTCGGGTCTCCGCTTCGGCTACGATGTCTCGCCAATAATTATTATTTTTGGATCTCCGTATCCATGATTTATTCACTTTGTGTTAATTAAACGTGTGGCTTAATGATTTACATATACATGTAGCTAAAACTTGTCAAAAGGAGTGTTTTGTTCAGCTGCTTGTTTTTATATAAGAAAATGTTGTCACTGACACGCAGCTAGGCTATGATTTTTTTTTTTATGGGGGCTACTTTAAGAAAAGTGGGGGCTAATTCATTTTAAGCTGTAACAATAAGTTGTGTTTTTCCTTAGCCATCATGCTACTAGTACTAGCAACCAAATTGGTAGGTAATATTGTGTCATTTTGTCTTTTTTTCTGTCCCGAATTTGAATTGTTATCATGGACAATGCGATCCCATTTAAAAAAAAATGTAACTCCGTTTAAAATTGTGTTATTTAGATCTAGACTCTATAACTTAACCAATAAATGAATATTTTTACTGTTGTCCCACATAACGATCATTGTTATAAAGAAACATGCAAAATCATAGTCGTATTTTTGTCCCCGTATAGACTCTAATTCTAATCTATAAAAGGCCAAGCCAAAGCTAGTTTCATTTCGTAGACTGAAATTGATGCCATCACTCAGGCGCGGCGCAGGCATCAATGACAAAAAATTGGCCTAGTATATAAATAATATAATTTAATTAAACAGTTGTAAGAAAAATGCTGAGGTATAGGGACATCATTTATATATTTATTCACGGGGTTTTTATAACAAAATTCAATTTCTGTCTACGAAATTAGCTTTATACCGATTTTACAGGAAAAAATCTGGCATTGATTTTGCATGTTTCGTTACAACAAATATATCGGTATGTGGGACAACAGTAAAAATATACTCGCATTTAATGGTTTTAAGTTATAAATAACACAATTTAAGACGGAATAACATTATTTTTAATGGGATTGCACTGTCCATGATAAAAATTCGGGTCGGAAAAAAGACTAAATAAACATATTACGAACCAATTTGGTCGCTAGCAGTTCAGCACTCGTCACTCGCAAATACTTATTTGCTTCATACTCTAGGAGCGTGCGGGCTCGCGCTGCACTGGAGCAGCTAGTTTCTGTGTATTGTGAATCTGTACTCCGTATTTACATCGGGGGCGCGGGCCTGGCCGGGTACTTAGGCTAGGCGGATACCGATCTAGCTACAGCAGTAGGTCAACCGCCGATCCGCTGCAATCACAAAACTTTTAAAATTTTGATGGAAATTTCTAGTTTTGGAGTTGGTAGTTGGAACGGAGAGTTCAGTCAGACAAATCAATAAATTGATTTATTAGTTCCCAGGGAATATCAATTGATGGCGGGGGCGATTTTTCATTATATATCAATTTTGTTCGCCCTCGATCGTCTTGATATTTACTGTGGCGATTTCAGAGGTTTAGGAGGCGAATCGCCTCGTCGCCATCGTGTATTTTTTTCGTTGGCGCAGGCTATAGCCTACAAGTAAACAAAACGTGACAGCAGCTGTAAACAAATTTCCCCCACGTCTGCATAGCCGGGTTATATTATGATTTACCCAAAATGTGACCAGTTGACAAAGCAGTCTTCGTTGAGTATAGACATATTAGAAACTCTTCAATAATTAAAAACTTTATCGGGGTACACTTTTGGTACTCATCAGCAGGGCGGTATTCCGCATGTCGCTAACTTGTATGGCATCACAAAACCTGCCATACAAGTTAGCGACATGCGGAATACCGCCCTGCTGACTCCAAATTCAGAAGGTTCAGAAGGTATATATTTTCGGGTTTTAATATTCGTGGACACCGGATTTAGCGCGAAATCCGAACTCGAACGTAGCTAGCTCCACGTCACAGTTTATTTAAATCTTGAACCCTCATTTCCCCTGGAGTCAAAGACATTCGACGCTCGTTCACACACGATAATTTTTTCACTCGACGCTCGTTCACTTGTATGTGAAAAATATTCGTTCAAGATTCACAACATTCGCTAAAAAATGAGGCAAAGATTCACCTTCTCCTACAAATAATAAGGTAAAGATTCACTACGGCCAAACAAAAATACGTCAAAGATTCACCACGCTCTGATTTTGGCGACCCCAAGATTCGACGTCGAGTTGACGTCGAATGCTTGACGATCCTTGAGGGGGGTAGGTTCAAGACTCCGGTTGACGGGTGCATAAATATGAGCTAAATGTGCTAAAACAATCATCCCCCGTTTTGAAAAAAACAAATCTCTATGAATGCCCTATGGCATATCCTATTACCTGTGTTCATGGGAAGCACTTTATCGTATCCAAACATTTTGGTGATGTATTCCTCATACTCTCCCAGGACATCGTTGTAGAAGGCCCTGGATGTCAGGGACAGGACCTGGCACTGTTCCTGCATGGCCTTGACAATCTTGGGGTGGTTGTGACCCTGGTTCACCGCACTGTAGGCACTCAGGAAGTCCAGGTACCGCTTCCCTTCCACATCCCACACATTGGCACCTGTAAACAAAAATCAGAGTGTTGGGTCATTCCATGTCAAATCACCCCAAAAATCTGAAAATCTGAACCCGACCATTTTTGATTTTGATGAAACTTAGTGTACTTGTTAAGTGTGATCTCACAGCACCAAATCCAAAATTTTAGGTCAATTGGGTGAGGGGTTTGGGGGATACGGCCAACCAAATTTTGAGATATTTGCAAAAATGGGGGTGGCGGGCCTACCTTTGAACCCTTGTATCTCGGGACCTAATGGGTCAATCTTCACAAAATTTGTATTGTTGGAAAGGGTATTCAATAAGGATTCCAAATCTGCCGCCATATTGAAAATTCGTACATGTTGGGGTACTTTGACCTCTTGACCTAAGATTTGACCTTGAAATTGACCTTGTGGATCACGTAACCCTGACAACATTTTTCATGAAATGCAATCTCTGACATGTTCACTTAAACATATAAAAGTTTCAGAGATATTATATTTTTTGTTTAGGAGCAATAAGGATTGAAAGTATCCATACTTACAGATATTCACAATAAACCCTATTATAATGTATACAATACATGCAATATGCACAGTACAACATACATCTTCCATGAGATTTTAGAGACGTACAAGGAGAGTGACTTTGAGAAGAAAAGAAAAATAGAAATAGTAAAGAGAATAATATAATAATAATAAGAAGGAGAAGGTGAAGAAGGGAAGAAAGAGGAAGAAGAGGAAGATGAAAAAGAAGTGGAAGAAGAAGAGGAAGAAGAAGAGAAAGCAAACTGATGAAATTAATGGCTTTGTTAAATGACAAGAACAAAGTCTGTATAACCACCTGTATAACCACCGCGACATCAACATTACTTTTATACATACTTACTCAAAAGGAAACACCTGAGCTTTTGTTTAAATGAATTAATGGAGGGGCTTTCAACAAGTTCGTTATTCAGGCTGTTCCAGAGTTTGGGACCAGTAAAAATAATTGTTTTGTTAGCAAAAACCGTGCAAGTTTGAGGGAGATGAAAATGGTTTGTCTGTCTAGTAGGGCGAGAAGAATGTATACCGGTAGTATTATTGCCTTGAAAAAAAGGGACGAAAGCATCTGATAAATTATCTTTCGATAGTTCATACATAAATATTCCAATGTTATATACATGTAAGGCCTAAAATAAAAACTTGTTGTATTGCCCTTTGGGTGCCAAAACATGGGTCGGCCGGTCAGAATTTTTTCTTTTTTAAAACTTTTTTGTTGTTGCCGCTTTGGGTTGATATTGTTCAGTTTGTAATGCTTTAATACATGTGTTTCAGCGTCATCATTCCATTCATATCTTTATCACCTCATAATAATCCATGGTTTGCAATGTTGTGTTGATCGAGATGTTTACGCTAGTAGGATTTTGAAACCATGGTAGAAGACGAGAGAGAATTTGGGACTGATTTCATTTTATGTATTTATAGCCCATTTATACCAACAAACAAAATACATATTTTTTCATTCATTAATAATTTTTAAAAATCTAAAAAACGGTTAAAAAAAAAAACTTAAAAAAAAATGCTGACCGTAGATTTTCAGATTTTTGGGTCGGTCGCAAAGGGCAATACAACAAGTTTTTATTTTAGGCCTAAGTGCAAGTCAGATATTTTAAGAATATTACAATTATCTCTCTCTCTCTAAGTGCCATATCGTTTGACTTTGGCGATCATGCTGTTCCACAACCCTCGGCTCCTAGCCTTCTGTATTAGTACCACTCCCAGTTCTTTCACTCCTCTCTCTTCCAACAATTTCTGCAGACTGTCCATCCAAAGTATCCTCCTTCTTCCCCTACTCCTTCTTCCCACAATTTTCCCTGTCAAAGCAAGGTTCTCTAAGCCTTCTTTACGTGTAATGTGACCCATGAACTTCAACTGCCTAATCAACATCTCACGTATCATTTTCCTTTGCACTCCAGCTCGTGTAAGAACTTCCTCATTACTAACTTTGTCAGTCCAGGGGATTTTCATCATTCTTCTTAGAAACCACATTTCGCAACTTTCCAAACGCTTTTTAGTATCAGAGGCTAAAGTCCATGTTTCACTACCATACATAAGTACTGGGTAGATGTAACAATTCAATACCCTTATTCTGGTCCTCATACACATTGTTCGATTTGTCAGAATTTTGCCTAACTTTGAAAATGCAGATTTAGCGAGAGCTATCCTTCTCTTGATCTCTGTCTCGCATCTGGCATCTTCGGTAATCATGCTGCCGAGGTAGTTAAATGAGGAGACTTGTTTAATAGTCTGTTCTTTCAGTTTCAAGTTACATTTTGGACTGCTCTTCTTGGATACCACCAGGCACTTTGTCTTGGTATAGTTGATCCCTAGTCCCATTCTCTCACTTTCTTTTACAACTACATTCAGGAGTCTTTGGAGATCTTTCTCTGATTCAGAAAATAAAACAGTGTCATCAGCATATCTAATATTTGTGATTGAATGACCACCCACTTGTATCCCATTTTCATCTTCCAATTCTCTTAGAATGATTTCACTATACATATTGAACAGGTCTGGCGACATAACACAACCCTGTCTGACTCCCCGTCTGATGTTGATATATTCACTACACTCTCCTTCTACCCTGATGCATGCAAACTGATTCCAATATAGACTTTGTAGCAGTCTTAGATCTTTCCTATATATATCAAGCTTTCTCAGCTCTTCAAAAAGTTCTGAATGTCTTACTTTATCAAAAGCCTTTGAATAATCAATAAAACACATGTACACATCCTTTTGCATTTCGACTGCTCTCTCCGTTATATTTCTAACCACAAATATTGCATTTCTTGTGCCCGCATCCTTTACAAAACCAAATTGTTCCCTTCCGATCATGGGAGTTATGCTTCTTCTTGCTCTCAAAAGCAGAATCCTCAAAATAATCTTAGTGATATGGCAAATAAGGCTGATTGTCCTATATTGCTCACAATCCACGGCTCCCGGTTTCTTTGGGAGAGTAATGAAAATGGATCTGCCCAATTCATCTGGAAATGTTCCGTCATCATATATTTTGTTGATAATTTCTGTTAATCTATCAACACCATATTCCTCTAATGCTTCAAACATTTCAGTGACCACATTACAATTATAGAAAAGCATATTTGTATGGGCAAGAAAACCAACATTATTTCTTATTCTAACAGCCCGTTTGTGTACAACATTAACTTTGTCCATAAGGGAAAGGGTTATAGAGCTATTTCCCCCATGCGAGTATACATGTACAATAATTAAGATAAGGCAAGATCAAGGTAGAATCTAGAGTAGAAGCATGACATGAGGAGGTACAAAAGGTTTCAATACATTCATTACACTGGAGTTCCGTGACAACAGCTTACATAAACAATTGATGTGAACTTTCCATGTTAGTTTACTGTCTATATAGACACCTAAGAATTTGATGGATTTAATCTAGTTGATAGTTATGTTATTTATGTTGATATGACCTGGAAAGGATGATACAGAATTACTGAATAGCATGAAATATGTTTTAAAAAGGAAAAAACACAATCTCACTAAAAAACTATGATGTATCTTGCGAGCTTTCCTCCCATCTGCTCTGTACAAAAAAAAAAAGAAGAAAAGGAAAATGAAAGTTTATGAAATTTTATGTAGAGTAAATTGAAAAGGAGCTTGCAAGATAAGTCTGCGTAGCCAATTTTGTGTTTGATAGATCGCAACTTTAAAAAAGTCATAACTCTCTTATTTTTCATCAGAACTTGCTCCAACTTTCACTGACCTGTTCCTCTCATTTTCTGATTCTATTCAAACCAACTTAATATCAGGGTGGACTTCCCCTTTAAGTTATATGAAACTGGGTTTCAAGAGTTCAAGACTCACCCTTAGCCTTCGCCAGTGCCACCGGGAGGGGATGGTAGTTGTGGGCGCCATAGCGGGACTCCCTCTCGAAGACCTGATCCGATGTCAGGTAGCCTACAGCTGCTGATGGGTTGGAAGCGCTGGACTTGGATCGAACTAGCTGCTGTGAAGCTGTCCTCTGAAGAAAGCGGCCACAATACCTAGACATCATGATTGGTTGGTTCTGAATTTATTAGGGATGCTGAAAGAGAGAGAGAACAAACAAACACACTCCCATAACGCCACAATTAAGAAATGCGCATTTTTCATTTTTCTAGTGAGCCGCCGATCGCATCTAGGCCTGAATCATGTCGGGACTTTTATAAACCGAGTCCTGATGACTTTGCACCGATCGGGACCCGGTGTCCGGAAATCATGTGCCTCTATAAATAGCACATATCATCAGTATGTCCCTTAAAAGTGACCTTTATTATCAATCAAATAACTCAACACATGCGTACCTCGGCTCAGATCGGTATATTCTCCCATTTGACATTATTTTGTATCCATGATTGGCGATGTTTAGTGCCATTATCATGCCTCTAAGAGGAAAACAATTGGGGCAAAAATAGAAAGACAACAATCGAGCCGCCATTTTGATTCATGCAGGATGAATAAATCGGGTCAAAAACATTAATGTTAGAAAAATAAAACAGCTTTTAAAAAAATTCTTCTTTGCCGAAGGCAAAATGATTATGAAGGAAAAACTGTGCGCCATCTACACGTTCGTAATGGCGTTATCACAGTTTTTCCTTCATAATCATTTTGCCTTCGGCGTAGACTAGAAGGGATGAGATTGATTTAGATGACTCCGGCAGCGAGAGTTTAACACGGCTTGCAAGATTTTCAACATGGATGTCGATTTTGACCCATAATTTCCTTAAAAGGGACCATTAAACGGATTATTTCAGTCAAGTTGGTAAGTGGAACTGAATTATTATAGCCTAGGCCTAATTTACAATATAACATCCACGAGGTAAAATGACATTTTGGGGGATTTTGGGGGCAAAACGCTACGACCTGAAATGGCCGTGGCGTTATCAAGGGAATGTGTATAGACGGTTTCCGTCTCTAAAGAGAGAGCCGGCTGACCCTACCCCAATAAGAGGCTAACGAACGAAAGAGACGGAAAATTCGGTCTAGTGTGGCGCTAGCCCACTCCAGCAAAGCATAGAGAGTCAATGCTAATGCGTATTGACCTCTAGCACTGCATACATGCTGTGAGGCAGGGACCTAGAAGTCTATACACAAATATACACACCACACAATATTGCATAGACTGTACACAATCATGTCGATGCAGCTGTAACGTAAGCAAAGTTTGACACTAGACTTACAATTTTAATTTTTAAATTATTCTTTTTAACATCAGTAAGTTGAAACAAATGTATTTTACTGCTATTTAGGTGTCATCAATTGTCACTAAAGTACCGATTTTGAGTGAAATCAGTTGAGTTTTGTACAGTGGTGTTTGAAATGTTGAGAATCAAAAGCACAGCTTTTACTACACAGCCAGGATAGTGATGCTCCTATGTGTGCGCTAGCCTAGACTACCCAGAGTAGATCTAGATCTAGGTCTACAATGCAATCTCGCCTTTTCAGGCAATTTAAAACAGATTAAGATTCAATAAATCTGGTGACTAAGGAGTAAGGGTGCATTCATCATGCTCATTTGTAGTTTAAGATTAAGTGATTTCATTTCCAGATCGACCCACCCTAAAGAAAAAAATTGGGAATTATCTCGATGAGCCTCAGCCCTCACCAGCCACTCCCCCGCCGCTCCCCGCCCCCGCCGCTCCCTCGTCACACCCCAACAACTCCCCTCCACATCACAACCGTGGCTAGCTTTGGCTTGAACTCGGTTTGATGCCTGGCTTGATGCAACAAACAAGCAGCGGCGTCATCGACGGCATCGGCCATTGTACATCTCATATATTATCTACTTTTCCTATTTCAGGCAACTCAACTACAAGAAATTCAATGGCCAAGTTAATATTTAAAAGTAATAAACGAGTTTCTCTTTCAACTTACCAAAGGCAAAGGCAGCGCGACATGTGTCTGAGAAATAGATGTCGTCACCGTATATGCGTACAAGCACTATAATTTCATCTGTGGAGATGGCGCTCTTTAATTTCCTGTGAATGATGTTTTGAAACGTGCAGTCTGAGTCTGAACAGAACAATGTAATATGATCGAGAATTCTAAAAGTAAAATGGCTCTTATTGTTGATTCAGTAAAAAATGCAGTGTAAAATGCAGCATCAGCTGTAAGTGGGAGTGGTACAACCAGTGGCGGACCCCTTTTTTCCCAATAGGGGGGGGGGGGGGGGGGGGGCTGAAATTTGAAAATTGCGCCGACCGTTTTTTCCGCTCAGTCAGGGGGGGGGGGGGGGGGGGTTGAGGAAGGTAAATTTGTGGGTACCATCTAGGGGGGGGGGGGGGGGAGATAAATTTGTGTAGACCCTATACCATCTTTTTTTTTTAAAGTTTTTTTTGCCAGGGGTGGGGTCTCGTCTTTTAAAAACTTTTCGCACCACCCCCCCCCCCCCCCCCCACCGTGGATCCACACCTGGGTACAACCGGTCTCGCCCCTTCTTTACAACCATATCGCCATTAAGTTGACCCTCCCATACTTATAGACCCAATAGCCTATAGGAATTTAAAACAAAACAACAACAACAATCCCCGATACAGCCTGAATGGTCCTATTTACACAATTCGCATACCTCTGTTATTCTCCTCCATAAACATGTTTTCATCTTGTCTTTTTTTTTATTTGATTTTTTTCTGCATTCATGTAAGTTTACAGTTTTTCGATACAATAATATAAAGTACAATAAGTATTTTTCTGACAATAAATCATAAATTAGCAAATAAATATATAAATAAACTGTTATTTTCAAAAACGAAATGATAAACTGTCACAAATACTAAATTTCCTCAAACATTAAAACACATTATACAATTATTTGCGGAAGAAGGACTGCTGTGGTAAGCATAATTGGTTGATGATACGACAGCCCCAGACAAAACTCATGAAATATATCAACACATTTATTAAGCAGAAACAGATAGGTAATTGAAAATACAAAATTCGATGGTGGTTGATGCAGATGCAGATGATGATGATGATGATGAAGATGATGATAATAATGATGATAATGATGATGATGATGACGATGGTGATAATGATTCGAATGAAAGAAGCAGGGGCGTAAATCCCGGGGGGTGGGGGGGGGGGGGGGCTGCATCCCCCCTGGCTTGAAGTAGGGGGGGGGGGGATGGCCTGTACAAACATCCCCCCTGATATTATCCCCCCTGAAAAAAAATGCTTATTGAGCGGTCGGCTGAGTCGTTGCGATTTTTTGGAGACCCCCCCCCCCCAAAAAAAAAAGTGTCCTCTTACCTCCCCCCCCCCCCCCCGCTTATTCAGCGGTCGGCTGAGTCGATTTATAAATTTTACCCCCCCCCCCTTGAAAAAATCCTGCGTACGCGCCTGGCGTGTAGTATGTGATGGCTATCGCCGATCATCCCCCCCCCCCCCCCACTCCTCGGTACGGATTTACGCCCCTGGAAAGAAGATATGATATGATAAAGAATGAAGAGTTGACACAGAAATTCTACCTTGAGTATTCTGATAATAACATCGTTTTAACTTTGGCCTTAAATGAGTAAAGGGAGCAA
>JAVYIG010017756.1:0-24420 GCA_035222895.1 Strongylocentrotus droebachiensis | reverse complement strand
TTACTCAAGGGGGGGTGGGGGGGGGGGCATGGTTGAGGGGAAAACAAAAATCCTTATTTTTTTAGTGCTCACCATCACCCCTGAATATAAAAAGTCTAAAATACTTGAATTTTTGCTTTTTAATATTTTTATTTTAAGGCTACAAATGACTATCAATAATTTTTAACTCCAACTAACCAACTTAGAGTTAATTTCGACTTAGGATTTTGTGAAACACCTCCCCCTCCCCCCCCCCCCCTGAAGGAACGAAAACTGAGGAAGAACTAAAGAACTTGAAAACAGTGAGGAAGAACTAAAGAACTTGAAAAACAGTGAGGTGTCAGGGTATAGATTCACATACATGTGTTCAACTATTTCACTTCTTCTTCATTACAGGATAATATGTTATCAAGCGGGGATGACAACACTCCTAGGAGCAAGAGACAAAGAATCGTTTCGATGAGAGCATCAGGAGGGAACTCAGAAGAGAGTTCAGGATACAGAGGCATGACCAGAAGAAGGTAAGGAACTTTGATCCAACAGACGGTGACAAATAAGGCCTAAAAAAAAAGATTTTGTATTGCCCTTTGCGACCGACCCAAGAGAATTTGAAATCTACAGTCGGCTTTTTAGAGAAAAAAACTGAGAAAAATCTGCCCAAAGACAGAGGGGGGAAAAAATTATTTTAAAAAAATAGATTTTCGACCGACAGACCCATGTTTTGGCACCTAAAGGGCAATACAACATTTGTGGGGGTCTAATCACACCCTGTAATTAGCTCAAGTCAAATTGAATCCTACAAATGTAGGTACCTATTCTTACTTTTATAAACAAGGAGGAAGGAGTTCCACATTTTGATACTTTTCTTGCGGACACAACTCCAAAGAAGTCATTTTCAGGACAATTACAAAAGGAAGAAAGGATTCACTTTTCTAAACCAAAATAGCTTGTACATTTATATATTGGCATACATGTGAGATACAAATACAAGGCCGCCTACTTGTAAACCTGCTGCTTATAATAATAATAATAATATGCCTTGTTTACCCAGGGTAGCCTCATCAGCATACATACTGTTCTCCTTGAGGGCCTTGCAATCATATTACTACCCTGGCTTTAGCCGAGCTACCATGAAAAGGTGCCTCAAGCATTCAAAGAATTTCTTCCTACCAGGTACCCATTTACATCACCTGGGTGGAGTTTTGCAAATGTAGATTAATGTCTTGCCAAAGGCCATTGGTGCCGCGGCGGGACTCGAAACGGGAACCATGCGATCAATATATTTCAACTCACTGTCACTATACATATCAGAGAATGATAATGACATTTCAAAGAATGAGAAAATGAAGAAATTTTTTGTTTATTCCCATCTCCTAGCTATCACAGTTCAGGGGCTTCCCTCCCACCCCTGAGCAGCGGACTAAGGGCAAAGACAAGAGCAGCCCAGACTCGACCGTACCCAGCAACCAGGCCCCCTCCACGTCATCCAAGCTGACACCAAAGAACCAGAAGGAGTTTGCGTTGAGTCAATCCAGGGAGTTTCGTAGCCTCACCAAGGATAGCCACGTGGAGGTGATCGAAGAGGAGGACGACGAGGATGGTATACGCCGCAGCCGACGACCCAGGAAACAGATTTACAGCACCATGAATCAGAACCTCCTGAGTAAGCAGATGTTCACTTGATATCATTTTGCCTCTACCGCAGAAAGTGTTCCAGTGTCACAAAGACTAAGACTAAGTTGGACTACTTTGGCAGGCCATTTATGCCACTGTTTGCTCTCACCATTGGTCTCTCAATTATGATCTTTAGATAATACTTTTTCCTTCAATAATGAACAAAAACCGTTAATTCTGGAGATATGTGACCATGATTTGTACGTTCCTTGAGAAACCAATGCAAGGAATGCACAATTCTTTTGTTTTCTTCGTATTTATTTGTGTTCTTGATCCGACTTCATAACATGTGAAGTAGAATATCGTTTTGCATTCTATACCTTGCTTTCAGGGGAGTAGATTATCTCAATCACAAGAAAGAAGGAAAAACATGACATTTGAAGTACAAAAGGCATGGAGAGTTGTCCACAAATGACGCATCTAATTGAATATCGCCCTCTAGTGACTAGTCATTTAAAAAAAGCTTTAACTTCCTTATTCCTTGCCCGATTTTGTTCAAATTTTCACTGATTTTATTCAAATATCTTAAACTTTACAATAAAAGTAACTTAGTATGAAGGTTTTGGTTCCCTTTAAAAACCAACTGATATTCCTGTTTTTCTCTTGAATAGCTGAAATGATGTTGGCCGGAGGTGCAAATCCAAGCCCGGAAGAGGTGATTGTACGCCGGAAGAAGCCCCTGAGACCACCACCTAGGAAAGAAGAAACTAATGAGGATGATGAGGAGGAAGAAGAGGAGGAGGAAGATGAGGACGATGACGAGGAGGAAGAAGAAGATGTAGAAAATGTAAATGTCAATCATTTATCTAAGTGTGCTGAAATTTACTCCTGTATCAAGAACAGCCAAGTCAAATGAAAATATACAAAACTGCCATCAAATTTGGAATTTCACTATTCTTGTCTCTGTGTGAAAGATGAAATAATGTTCAAATTAAATGTAGTTATTATGCTCCCTAGGGAGTGGAGAATGTGCATACATTGTGTGCAGTTAAGCCTGAATCTGATGACCCGGGTAACGATATATACTGCGTATTAGGCGCGTTGTAAATGTGATCTATAATTATTATTATGATTATTATTATTATAATGATGACTGTTTTTCTTGTCAAACAGAGTGAGCCCGGCACGGACATGTACTCTCGTATCAAGAACAGGCAGATAGCGAAGAAGTTGGAGAGACAGCAAGAGAGGGAAGAAAGACAACGTAGACAGCAGGAGAAGGAGGAAGAGAAACTAAAGAGGAGACAAGAGAAAGGGAGTGGTGATGAGGAGTCGGAGTCGGAGGACGATTCCGAAGAGGAGGAAGATGATGAAGAAGAAGGTGAGTGCATTTCTTAGATTAAGAGAGATTGATGGGGGGGGGGGGGTAGAGAGATATCAAGATAGATGGGGGGGGGGTAGAGGGAGAGAGAGAGAGAGAGAGATATCAAGATAGATTGGGGGAGGGGAAGGGAGAGAGATATCAAGATAGATGGGGGGGGGGTAGAGGGAGAGAGAGAGAGAGAGAGATATCAAGATAGATTGGGGGAGGGGAAGGGAGAGAGATATCAAGATAGATGGGTGGGGGTAGAGGGAGAGAGAGAGATATCAAAATAGATTGGGGGAGGGGAAGGGAGAGAGATATCAAGATAGATGGGTGGGGGGGGGGTAGAGGGAGAGAGAGAGATATCAAGATAGATTGGGGGAGGGGGATGGAGAAAGATATCAAGATAGATGGGGGAGGGGGGAAAAGGGATAGAGATATCAAGTAAAGACAGAAATGGAAAGAGATGTACAATGAGACAGATAGAGGAGACTGAGGAAGAGACGTACAGAAACGAGAGATAGTCAAACAGACACACAGAGAGATAGACCAATTTTGGAATGTAAACTTACTTGAAATGGATATCTTCAAGCATGTAAATCTTGCCACAACAGGTCTGCATAGTTGTCACAAACATGCATCTGTATCGTTATAACCAAACCTTTAACTTTATATGTTTTATCATAACAGAAGAAGAGGGAGAGGAGCCACAGCCCCAGTATTCTCTTCGTCAGCATCGTCAAATCACTGATCGCTATTCTGCTCCAATGTCAGGTAAGTGGAAATACTTTTAATATTTCGCTTTATGCTGTAAAAATCAGGACCTGAGTATTTTCAGCTTTGATGAAATAGTTAGAGTTGATATCAATCGCAACTCTTTGTAAGACAGGGCCCAGCTATCCATATATTTTTTTTCGGTTTCAGTTTACTTTTTTAGAACAGAACAATCAATACAAACAATTATAACAAGAAACCAATCATAGAAATCAACGTACATTAATATAATGCATTTGTAAATCATCAATTGAATTACAAAAGAGAATGTATATATTCTCTTTTTTTGAAGAAAAAGTAAAAAACTGCATGTGTTTATTTCTTTGATTCAGAAAAAAACTTTCATATATCTCTTTTTTTATAAAACACAGAACCCATGAGGAAACGCCAGCAGAAATATGAGGATTTCCTCAACCCCCAATCCCCTTTGAGAAGACGTCATTTCAAGCATAAGAAGCATCTTACCCCTGTACATAGCCCCAGGCTAAAACGGAGGTAGGACCGATTGTTTTGTTGCTTTTGCCTGCATGCTTAGAAAAAAAGCAAATCCAGTCAAACCTGTCTATAGCGATCGCCCAAGGGAAACACAAAAGTGGTCCTTCAGTGCATGTTTCAATGAGAAACCATTTTCAAGGGAAACAAAAAATTTAGTCTTTGTAGGCAGGTGGTCACTAAAACAGGTTTGACTGTATATACATGAACAATCAGTAGACCCATGGTTATTAATAAGTCCTTTGCACCTTCATTGAAAACACAATTTGTATATAAACTTGTATTATTTCTTGACATAAGAAGTATTTCAAGATTTGATTTTAGATTTGGGTTAGCAGTGTGGAAGCACTTGAAGCTCTGGTATTTTGGTGAAGGCTCTTACTCTCATACAAGAGGTTCTTGGTTTGATCGTTGCTCAGTGCATTCATCCGTGCTGTACCCACATTGGTACGTCTTGACCCAGATGCATGGCAAGGATGGGTGATAATAAGTACTGGGGAGTGTTTCACAAAGACTAAGATTGACTCTAAGTTGGACTTAACTATGGCAGGCCATTTATGCCAATGATTGCTCTCGCCATTATGATCTTTAGATTTAAAAGAAAATTAATGTAAATTGTGACCACAATTGTTATGTCCCTTGAGAGAACAATGCCAGTAAATGTGACATGAATTGCCTGCCATAGTTAAGTCCAACTTTAAGTCGATCTAGTCTTTGTGAAACACTCCCCTGGACCCTCAAGAAGAGCGCTATTTATACTGATTTGGCTACTACGAGTAAAGAAGATACCAAAGATATAGAGCAAAATAATGGTTGGTAGTTGATCCCTATCGATCTGTATTGCATTGGTCTTTCAGGACACACCATGGTGCCCGTGATCTCTCATCGACCAGCTCGGAAGGCTCTGATGACGAGAGAAGGTTTGAACGCAGGAAGAACAAGAGCATGATGAGAGCCAGAAAACAGGTAAAAAGATCTTCTTCAGATATAACACTATAACTTGCACTTTTTTTTGAGAAGTTCCACTCCAACTCTTTGAGCATAGCTGCTAACCATTCCTTCTTTTTTATGTTTTCGAGTTGTCTGTATGTCCCGTTCTCGTGATCACGTTATATCAAGAACTGATTGATGGATTCTTGCCAACTTTAGTCATGTATGTAACTTGCAGAGCTAATGAACTGATTAGATTTTGGGGTCAAAGGTCATGAGGCTCATTATGCATGCAAAAATAGCTTGTGAACGCATTCTCATTAGATCTGACGGATGGATTACAATCAAACTTAGGACATGTTTATCTTGCAAAGCCAATGAACTGATTAGATTTTAGGGTCACAAGGTCAAAGATCAAACGGTCATACTTGTATATGAGAAGTAGCTTGTAATCACGATATCGTGAGAACCTGTTGATGGTTTACAATCAAACTTGAATTTAAAAATTGCTTCCGTTTTGGTTTGTAAAATTGCTCTATGACTGAGGCATCATTTTGGACTGCATGCAGTCAAAGTTCCATCTAGTCTGTATTGGTATTGTTGCACTATTTTGTTGATGTGATGATCCTATTCAGAATCGCTGTCTGAAAGTAATTTCTGAGGACAACATTTTAGTTCTGATCAACAGGATAGGTGCCAAGTTATCAGGGGTTTTTCCTTCAAAAATTGGTTTGAACAGAAAATTTGTAGATCATTAACTAGTACATAAAAAATCTACATTGGGACACAAAGAAGAATATTTCATACTGTGCAAATGCCAGACACTTGAATTGACACATATGTGCTAGTGTGGGAACGACCCAATGCATTATACTCCGGTGTGAATTTAATTGTAGATTTACATCTTAATTGTGCAATTGACCTCTATTTATACAGCAGACCCGTGAAGGTTACGCACATAATAATAATAATAATAGTGGGTTCTTGTAAAGCTCCTGTCAGTCAGATTTGACCCTCCTGGCGCTCCCGATTATTACCCTGGCTTTAGCACGGCTGCCATACGGCGCTCTAGCATTTCAAGGAATAAATTCCTACCAGGTACCCATTTACTTCATCTGGGTGGAGTGTGGCAAATGTCTTGCCAAAGGACATTAGTGCGGCGGCGGCATATAACATTATCACGGTAGACCCCAATTAAAGGATACTACAGCGCATTGAAAACGAATAGGTAGTTTCAGGTGAGTAAAAGGAGGGGCAGTTTCGGGCCGTTTAGTTGCTAAAGGGTTACAGTATTCACTCGGTGCAATGTGGTACATATTAATGTGATCTTTTGCAACTGTTTTTTTTTTCTTCCCCTGCAGGTGTCTTCCAATGAACATGACTAAAGACGATATGTCTGGTGGAGTCATCAAGGATAGACAGAGAATAGGGGGTAGCCTGGCTGATGTAGATCCTATGAATATTGATTCATCAGTAAGTTCTTTTCATGGGTCCGAGACCCTGCAGGGAGGTCTAATCCTTCCTGGCCAAACAAGTGCAGACAGGCTTTAATGTTTATTGTCGTAAATCCTCATATTTAGGTGACAATTGATGTTGTTGGAAATTTTGGCTTTTGTGTGTAGGCTCTTAAGGAAATTTTGTTTCCCATCAAAATTTTCAACTATACCCCAAAGGTGTAATTTTGTTTTTAAATTTGTTTTTTAGGTTGCATTTGATGATGTTGGTGGTTTAGGCTCACACATCCAAGTTCGGAGAAGAGAGTGTTTCCCTTACAACTTTCAAGAAGTTATATTTTCTTTCATACCATGTTTCTTTTATATTTTCTTTCCATACTATGGAATTTTATTTTAACTATTAGGTATAAACGATATAAATATGTTCATGTTTATTCAGGGCCCCATGGAAGACCACTACTTATTGGTGAATGGGCTACCCTGACAAAAGATTAGAAATAAAATATTTTTTAAATAAATTTATTTTCCAGGTGACCTTTGATACTGTTGGTGGTCTAGGCTCGCACGTCCAGGCTCTTAAGGAGATGGTCGTCTTCCCGCTTCTCTACCCGGAGGTCTTTGAGCGCTTCAAGATCGCCCCGCCCAGGGGCGTGCTGTTCCACGGCCCCCCTGGGACAGGCAAGACCCTCGTAGCAAGGGCGCTGGCCAACGAGTGCAAGCAAGGGGACAAGAGGGTAGCTTTCTTCATGAGGAAAGGAGCCGACTGTCTCAGCAAGTGGGTCGGAGAGTCGGAACGTCAGCTCAGGCTACTCTTTGATCAGGTAGGAACATTTTTGTTTAACCCAGCAACTAGAGATTTTGTAAAAATGGCCTATTACTGACTAGAAGATGTTTCATTATTGCTCTTATTTTGACATTGTTCTTAACAATATGAAACATGCGCTATTTTTCTATGCAGAATCCTACAGTAGATATCACACGTATAACATTATCACGGTAGACCCCATAGAAGGATACTACAGCGCGTTGGAAACGGATGGGCGGTTTCGGAGGGTTCAGTGAATAAAAGGAGGGGCGGTTCATTGAGTAAAAGGAGGGGCAGTTTCGGGCGGTTTTAGTTGCCAAAGGGTTAACCCATTCAATATTACTTGCTTTTCTTCTAGCACTATTCTAAAGGTTGTCATGGCATAGAATGTAATAGAGGTATACATATATGGTTAAGTAATGAAGTTGCAATGGAGGGGTGGGAAATGAAAAGGAGTTAAGGTTAACGGCTAAGCAAAACAAGAAAGTTAAGCATGTGTTTGTAAAGAGTGAGACATACATGTATCTGGAATATCCATACTGCAAATTAATGAAATAACAACATTGATGTTTTATCCTCGCTTGCATTTGCTTTCATATCTTGTCCATGATTACGCTTAAACATATAAGATATTGACTTGAAACATGCTTTCATTAGAATATATATAAAGATAAGAATTCAAACTAAACTGTTATCCTTCTTCATCCCGAGTATGTGTAATTCTGCCTTGTCCCCAGCTGTGTGGATAGGTTGAGTGATTTCAAGTTGGGTGTTTAGGGCTTTAACCTCTGAATATCATCAACTTCCGGTATTATCGATTTTGCAAAACTGTCGTCTGCTGAACAGACCTTGTGACTGATGTTAATATTTTACGTACAATTGTCATATTCACTAATACTAGCCCCTAGGGATTAAGCAAATGTTGATTTCCAGTTGGGTGTTAGTGTTAAGCTATCAATATTGATATCGGTATCAGCAGAGCTGCCAACTAGTACGGATTTCCCGTAATTGGTACGGAAATTAACGACCATTACGGAATGTTGTTTAAAATTACGGATTTAAAAAAAAAAAAAAATATTTTTTTTTTTTTTTTTTTTTTTATATATTTTTTTTTCCCCCCATTTTTCCTGGAAGACTGTGTTGTGATGATATGAAACTCATTATTTAACAACTTTGTGTGAGTAAAATCACCAAAAATGTCAGATAATCATGTGTCTGTGCAATGTTGGCGTGTCGTTTTTATTAGAGTCATAGCGCCGCATAGGAAATTACTGATTTATACCCAAAATTACTGATTTTGAGCCTTGTGATTACTGATTTTCGGTTCTGGAGGTTGGCAGCTCTGTATCAGGCTCTTTAATTTCATCAGTAAATTTTTAGCTTGATTTAAGAGCTCTTGAACACTCTAAACACTAACTACTTGATATCACTTATTGTATTTGTGTAAAGTTTGTGCATTTTCCTGATTCAGTACCAAGAAATCTGCTGTAGTTAATTGATTTACCACCTTGCTGTTCTGTACCAAAATATATGTTGTGAAGTCATTGTGTCATCCTTTTTACCCCTGTACACAGGCCTTCACCATGCGTCCATCCATCATATTCTTCGATGAGATTGACGGTCTGGCCCCAGTCCGGTCAAGCCGCCAAGACCAGATCCACAGCTCCATCGTGTCCACCCTCCTAGCCCTTATGGACGGCCTGGACAGTCGAGGAGAGATCGTGGTCATCGGAGCGACCAACAGGATAGATGCCATCGACCCTGCGCTCAGGAGACCTGGACGTTTTGATAGGGAGTTCCTCTTCCCCCTGCCTTCGGTCGAGGTATCCCATTTTGCACATTGTCTCATTTTCCACTTGGATGATTTAATAATATTCTGTTTTTATATAGCGCTTTACAGATATACTATTACCCCAGTCATTGGATTTAATACTTGCCCGCACACACTGTGTGCACAATCTCCACTCCCTGGGGAGCATTCCAGCCAGGCATTATTTGACGCTCAAAAATGGCAGTCATATCATACCGGCTACCCATTTAACACCTGGGTGGAGAGTAGCGAGTGCAGGTTAAAATCTTGCCAAAGAATATCAGTGCTGTGTCGGGATTTGAACCTTCGACCTCCGCATCTCCAGTCAAGCACCTTAAACAACTCGGCCACAACACTCCTACATTAATTTAGGTTTATAACACTTATTGCCATTGACCCCAGTCTGAGTATTTGGAGGGTTAATTTATGTTCTGCCTTTGTATATATCCATGTGTTTTATAGAATATGTTGATTGGTATTTGACTGTTTGATTGTTTGTATGGGTTAACACTTTAAAAAGCAACTTTAAAATGCAACTATAGGTGATGAATAAAAATCATTTCAGGTTCAATTGAAAGCTGTTAAACTACCTGCCCTTAAATTGATAGTCAAACCTGCTTTAGTGACCACCTGTCTACAAAGACCAGATTTTTTGTCTCCCTTGAAACATGTACTAAAGGAACCCATCGACATCTACAAAGACCTTTTTTGTGTTTCCTTTGGGCGTTCGCTATAGACAGGTTTGACTGTATCTACATTATGTGTAATGATACTAGTTGGTTAGTAAAACAAGAGCCCCTTTTTGTACAACAGTGCCTGATTACTTTGGTGTTATAAGAAACTAAAGGTGTTATCAGCTTGATCTTTAAAGGATTCTTCCTTAACGGCTTTAGAAAACATCGCAGCAAAGAAGATGAAGGGTTTTCAAGGAGCATAACCTCTCTATACCTCTCGTAAATAATATGTGTCCGACATTGTTTCTTTGTAGGCAAGGACCACCATACTCAACATCCACACCAAGCAATGGAATCCGAGGCTGTCAGAAGCTTTCGTTTCAGAAGTTGCTGCAAAGTGTGTCGGTAAGAGATAATGAAATGAATCTTTAAAGCCCCACTGCACTACTTATAGTAGCTACATGTACTTGCGCCCTCTATATAGCAAACAATGCCTAATCGGTGACTGTTGGTCCCCCATGGTCCCCTTTTTCTTATGATAATTGAGAGCTGATTTGATGAGATAACTACCTGTCAGTGACCATGCTGGGAGGTCTAATCCCTCCTGACCAAACTAGTTCAGAGAGGCTTTAGTATCCTTTGTCGTTTGATGAGTAATTGAAATATGAAAAGGATTCACTATTCTAAATTTACGTTGCTCTAGCTGCCAGCCATGTATATTCTAAAGAAATGATTTCCTGTTTTGGCTCTTCAAATTAATGTGAATCCTAGATTCCTTTCTCTTTGTGGAATATCTGTAGACCTCAAATTGTGCAAATAGACTATCCTTATTGTGCTTTGAGAGATTTGTACTTTTGGTAATTAAAGCTTCATCTATTAAAGGTTAGCAGTTATGTATTGCTTTTCAATTTTCTTCCATTTATTTTTTTATTTTAACTGTCCAGGGTGGTGTTTCATAAAGCTGTTCATAAAGGTTGCATGACTTTATGAATGACTTAAATATGAAAAGCCAAATGGGATGCTCAATCATTTTTAACTGCATCAACTAAAGTTGGAACTGTGCAAATGCAGATTGACATTTGTATTATAACAAACATTTTTAATGCAAAGTGTATTTGTTGCCATAATTTAATTGAGGTTATTGGAAATATAGTCACATTTTGTTAAAACATCAGGAAAAACTTTGGGAATTCTATCTGGCACTTCATATTCAAGTCGTTTGTAAAGTCATGCGTAACTTTACGAACAGCTTTATGAAACACCCCCCAGGTCAATTTTCTCACAAGAATATGCATACTACTATTCATCCCAGCATAAATAGTTACTAAATAGAAACAAAACAAACAAAATGTTAAAATATGCCTTCTTTTATTTCAACTACATCGCAGGTTACTGTGGTGCCGACCTCAAGGCGCTATGCACCGAGGCGGCGCTGTACGCCCTGCGACGCCGCTACCCTCAAATCTATACCTCCAAGGAAAAACTCCAGCTGGACGTCACCGAGATCCAGATCGGCGCTCTGGACTTCCATCAGGCCATGAAGCGCATCGTACCGGCCTCTCAGCGGTCAGTGGTCAGCCCTGGCCGTAGCTTGACCCTCCACGTCCGTCCACTGCTGGAGAACCAATTCAATGCTGCACTGGATATTCTACGTCGTGTCTTCCCTTCGGCTTTGTATAAAGACAATAGTACTTCACAAGGTGAGCGACTGAAGTTTTATTTTTATATTTTAAGTTTAAAGAAATTAGTAGGCAACATGTCACATTTGTGTTGTAAAGAGAGTATGTACTTATTTTTTCTATGACTTAAGTTGGTTATTTTAATTGTGAAATGCCTTAAAAAAATACTTTAAAAAGAATATGAAATTAGTAAATTTCTCTTTTTCTTTTCAACAATGATCATATAAATGCAAGATACTTTGTATTCCATTTTATTCTTCAGACATTGAATAAAGCATTCAAGCTCAATTCACCCAATTTCATTTCGAATTTTAAATGCTGAATCCAGCACAATCCTGCCTGTCTTTTTGAAAGACCATGCATGTAAAGACATAACCTGTATGGGGTCACCGTGGTGTAGTGGTTCACAAGCTAAAACACTATCAAAGAGGCAAACAGTTTGAAATTGGGCCTGATTTGTTTTTTTTCAAGACACAGGACCTCATTTACAGTCACCATTCTCTTCCCCCCCCCCCCCCCCACCCCCACCCCCCCTCTCTCTCTCTGTCTCTCTGTCTCTCTCTCTCTCTCTTTAAAGCATGAGTAGTGAGCTTTTGCTTGATTCCCCTCAAGATTAATTACATGTAGAATGTACTGTAGTTACCTGGCAAGGAATTATTCTGTGAAAGGCATTGTGAGCTGATAGTGCCCAAACATTGCTACAGCTAGAGTAGCCATTTCTAAACCACTTCGAACATGCATAGGGACTTTCTTTCATGATATTATTTGTATCAGTACTTTACAAAATATTATTATTATTTTTGTAATAATATCATCTCCTCCTTGGTATCATTCTACAGAGGATAGTTCTGATCCTCTGACCGATATGCTGCACAATGATGACTGGGATGAGGAGGAGGGAGGGCCCAGTATATTCAACGGCCCCAAGAAACACAGCCTTTCACATACATCCAACCATTCATTCCTCAATTTTGCAAGGTAAGAAAGGGATTTTTTTCTTCTTTCTTTGAGTCTTTATTGATCAAAAATCAAATGAAACAATTACAGAGTCTAAACAGAAAGACAGTTATTTACAGAATTATACAAAGCAGCATTGTAGTCGCATGAATATTAGATCGATTCTCCAGTTTTTTGAAATGTAAAGGGAGTTTGTTTTTCTTCTTAGCTAGACAATATTCTACATCCATGTAGGATTTTAGCTGAGCCTGAAAACCCTTGATATCAGGGAATTTACTTTTCCTTCTGTAAACAACTGTATTATGATATAGGAACAGTGAAGAAAATATGTGTGTTGTGAATGATTGAGCCACGAAAAGTCCTTCATAGGTTAACATTATCTAAAGAAGAACTCATTTAAAAAATATTTTAACAAGTTTTGTAAGAGTGTATCAGAACACTGAGATGCTATTGAAATTTGGTAGCTGTTGAATAGATTGATGTTATTTATAACAATAATAATAATAATATTCTGCTTTTATGAAGCCTTTAATACAAATGCGTTCAAAACTTACCTGCACACAATGTGTGCACAATTTCCACTCCCTAGGGAGCGTTCCCAGCCAGGCGTTACTTAACGCTCACAAACTGTTTGACCAACACTGACGGTCACATCCTACCAGGTACCCATTTAACACCTGGGTGGAGAGTAGCAAGTACAGGTTAAAATCTTGCCAAAGGATATTAGTGCCGTGTCGGGATTCAAACCATCGACCTCCACATCTCCAGTCAAGCGCCTTAAACCACTCGGCCACGACATTCCTGCTTTATCTTTTCTCTTGACTCTCCCTTTTTCTCTCTCATCAGTACTTCCTACCATAGACCCCACGCCCACCGGCCACGTTTCCTTATCACCGGGCAGCCCGGGATGGGGCAAACCTCGCACCTCGGCCCGGCTCTCCTGCATCACATGGAGAGGCTCCCTGTACACTGCCTTGACCTCCCAGCACTGTATGCGTGCAGTGCAAAGACACCAGAAGAATCTTGTGCTCAGGTATGATGATGGTGGTGGTGGTGCTGGGGGTAATGATGATGATGATGATGTAGATAATGATGAAGATGGTGATGAGGAGGAGGAGGATGATAATAATATTGGAGGATGAAGATGGTGGTGGTCGTGATGATGATGAGGATGATAATGATATTGATGAAGATGGTGGTGGTGATGATGATAATGATGAGGAGGAGGACAATAATGGATGATAATGTTGATAATGATAATGATACTGATGAAGATGGTGGTGGGGATGATGATAATGATGAGGAGGGTAATAATGGATGATGATAATGATGAAAGTGGTGTGGTAATGATGATGAGGAGGAGGAGGATAATAATGGATGTTGATGATGATCATGGTGCTGATGATGATGATAGAGAGAGTAGTCCAACAGTCATCTCTCGAACTTAAAACTGACATTTTTAAAAAGAAAGAAGAAATCTACACAAATTTTAAAAAATGCATAGAAAAAAGGGTAGATAAACATAAAAGGAGCTCTGGTAAAATATAGCAATACAGTATATTTATGTAATGGAAATAGCTTGGAAACACTCATAAAACTCTTGAGATGAGAAAACTATTTCTTACACTTAGAGATAAAGTTGAGTTCTGGTCATGCAATTGCATTGTGAATGAAAAAGCGCGGAGTCGATCAAAAAAGGTTGATCATCTAGCATATAAGTACTGACTGGTGTGTACTGCAAGGTTCTGGAATCATCAAAGTTATAAGAAATTTTGCCCAGTCTTGGTAAAGTTACAAGCACTGTACACAGAAAGATATATACAGGACTACACAAACATGTGTCATAAAAATCTGTCCCAATTTTGATGCTGTTACATGCCATATTTAGAATATTTAGGCATTTGAAGAGCCATGCTTTTCAGGGAACATTTTAATCTGATGTTCTTCCGAACTTACATAAAAACCATGATAACGCTCACCAATTATTGTTCACCTCTTCCCAGAACTCAACCTTCTTTTATCCTCTCTTCCATTTGCCAGGTATTCCTTGAGGCAAGGCGCACCAGTCCTAGCATCATCTACGTCCCTCACATAGGCCAGTGGTGGGAGGCGTGCTCCGCAACGTTGCAAGCAACTTTCCTCACGTTGCTGCAAGATCTACCTCCATCAGCCCCCATCCTCCTGCTAGCTACCTCAGACTTTCCGCTCAGGGATGCTCCAGTCGAGGTTAGTGGCATGCTGGAAGTTTCATTGAGATCATTATTTGTTTGATTTTATTCCTGCATTTTTCCACATATTAAAAATTTATTTACAAACTAGGTATACATATATCGTCGCCTGGCTGGCAGAAAGGTGTTAGCTCAAATTTCAGGTAAAAAATGAAGCGTTTAGCAGAAGGGCGTTGACACTAAATCGCCTTAAACTTTTATAAAAACTGACTTATTTCAGAGGAAAAAAAATTGTGGCCGTGTTCTACTTGGTCTTAGTTTCCGGACGGAAAGCAGTTTTAATATAAAACAAATCTTTAAATGCGAATAATTTGAAAAGTAGATTTCGAGTCGCTAACGCCCTTGTGCCACCTGGCCAACGATATTATTAACAAAAGTCTTAATACATATATAATCATAGCATGATCAATCGCAACTCTTTTTAAGACAGGGCCCAGATCAAAGATGTGACTTTATCTGATCATTTTATTCAGTTGGTAGCCATACTAGAAATAGATCAGACCAAATGTAAAGTGAAATTGCACATGTTATGTCAATTCGATGTTCAGGATTCCACAATACACAGTAATGTATGGGATGCCAAATGACCAAATACTTTGGATTATTTTATGTCCCACAAACTATGACATAATCTAATACAGGGAAAGGTCATTATTATGGAATAACTTGCTGGAATACCTCAGAAATATAGAAATGTACGAAAAGTTCAAAAGTAATTTGAAAACACTTTTATTTCGCACCTTGTAAATTCTCACAAATTATGAATCAGGTGCACCCTTTCCACTCCTTCTGTATTCTGTCACTTGCGCAGCTCCCGAGATACTTTGTTGCTGCAGATCCATCTTTCAAAACAAAAATAATCTTAGGTGACATCTTTAGCACATCTTTTCAATTAACTGTAAATCTAAGCATATCAGGAGCTCTTGTAGTGCAGTAGAATATATACTTAATGTTGGATAGTTTCTGTGCTCTATAAATGTATTATTATTATTAGTAGACTAATCCCTCTAAAACCAAGTTTTGACATTCTGTCCTCACTCCAGATGCAGTCTCTTTTCGTTGCTGGTCACGGTGAGGTGATGAAGATGAGACTCTTCAAGATGGATGAGAGGAGAGAATTCTTCAGGGATCTCGTCCTAGTACAAGCCACCAAGGCTCCACACAGGAAGAAGAAAATTGGTAAGACTTTAGATTTTTATGCCTCCGTTACGAAGTAGCCGGAGGCATTATGTTTTCGGGTTGTCCGTCCGTCCGTCTGTACGTACGTACGTACGTCCCGTTCTCGTGATCGCGTTATCTGAAGAACCGATTGATGGATTCCTGCCAAACTTTGGTCATGTATGTATCTTGCAGAGCCGATGAACTGATTAGATTTTGGGGTTACGCGGTCAAAGGTCAAAGGTCACAGGGCTCATTATGTATGCAAAAACAGCTCGTGATCGCGTTATCTGAAGAACCGATTGATGCATACATGCCAACTGTTCAGATTAAAGAGGAACATTCCTCTTTTTGGGAGAAGATAATTATCATTTTAATGCAGGTGTTCCTCTTCCTGTACAAATTTGTCTGTAGTATTGAATAGGAGATTTAGGATTGTTCCTCTTTTTTTTTTAAATAGCATAATTTGTACAGATTTCTGATTTTCAAATGTTGGCATGTATGTTGATGGATTCCTGCCAAACTTTGGTCATGTATGTATCTTGCAGAGTCAAAGAACTGATTAGATTTTGGGGTCATGAGGTCAAAGGTCACAGGGCTCATTATGTATGCAAAAACAGCTCGTGATCGCGTTATCTCAAGAACCGAGTAATGGATTGCTGCCAAACTTAGGTCATGTATGTTACTTGCAGAACCGATGAAGTGATTAGATTTTGGGGTCACGAGGTCAAAGGTCAAAGGCTACAGCGCAGATTATGTATGCAAAAACAGCTCGTGATTGCGTTATCTCAAGAACCGATTGATGGATTGCTGCTAAACTTAGGTCATGTATGTTACTTGCAAAGCAGGTGAACTGATTAGATGTTGGGGTCACGAGGTCAAAGGTCAAAGGCCACAACGCACATTATGTATGCAAATACAGCTCGTGATCGCGTTCTCAAGAACCGATTGATGGATTCCTGCCAAAATTAGGTCATGTATGTCACTTGCAGAGCCAATGAACTGAGTAGATTTTTGGTTCATAAGATCAAAGGTCATGGGCTCATTATGTATGCAAAAATAGCTTGTGAACACATTCTCATTAGAACTGACAGATGGATTACTATTTAACTCAGGACATCTTGCAGAGCCAATGAACTGAGTAGATTTTAGGGTCATGAGGTCAAAGATCAAAGGGTCATATATGTATATGAGAAATTGCTTGTAATCACGATATTCTGAGAACCTGTTAATGGATTACAATTGAACTTGAATTCGAAAAATGTCTTCTGTTTTGGTTTGTAAAATTGCTCTATGACGGAGGCATCATTTTCGACTGCGCGCAGTCGAATTCCATCTAGTTTGTTTTGTTTTGATGTAACCCTTTTTGAACTGTGTTTAAGATTTAGGTAGGTTTTAAATTTGAAATTGTCACAAATTTTGGTTTTGTTACACATGCTCTCCTGGTGATTGCTCCAGATGCTTGTGGAAAAGCCAGGGAAGTGTCCAAAGAACACTATCCAATAGAGACACTTCGAAAAATTATCATATAATAATGATAATAATAGCTCACATTTATAATGCGCCTAATACTTTGTTTCTAGGCGCAGCACATATTGTTACCCCAGTCATATGATTCAGGCTTACCTTCAACACAATGTATGCACATTTATCACTACCTGTGGAGCATTCCAGCCAGTCGCCATTTTACAAGCCCCACTTGCTTATCCAACCACATTAACTTTCGCATCCTACCGGATACCCATTTAACTTCTGGGTGGAGAGTGGCAAATGTAGATCAATGTCTTGCCAAAGGATATTAGTGCCGCGTGGGACTTGAACCGCGGAGCTTGATTTCTGATCTCAATGTTCTTCCAACAGCTTCTGCAGCCCTTGAGATCCTTCCTGTAGTCGCTCCCAGGGAACCTAGAGAACTGACAGAGGAGGAGATCGAGAAGCTCATCAGTGAGGAGGAGAAGAAGCTGAGAGAGTTGAGAATCTTCCTCAGGGATGTCCTCACCAGACTGGCATCCGAGAGAAAGTTCCGGCTCTTCACCAGTCCCGTGGACCCTGAAGAGGTACAAATGACAACAATATTTCTGTTTTGTATATAGCTAATTATCTTATTATTGTATAACGTTCCTACACGCTTTCATGGTTATGGAATTGTCTACCTTGGCTTAAAGGGGATGTAGCATGACGAGACTACGTGTCTTTCCGGTGGCCTGACTCGGGGCCAATCAGATGTAATACAACTACGGACGACGCGACCGCAGCAATCACGTGCGCGCATCATACGCGAAACCAAAGCGTGAGGAGAAGTTTGGTCTGTTTCGCGAACGCTAGTGGGCGTTGACCATGTAGAGATCAAGTCGCTGACTACCATTAATCAATTGGCTTATATTTTTTTCTCTCTCAATTTTTGTTAAACATACACTTATTATTCAAGGCAAAATTTTGAATATTGCTTTATATCACAAAATTTGGGTGAAATATGAAAACTGAAGAAAACAGACATTTTTCATTTAAAGACGATATTAATTATTGCGTTAATATACCAATATATTTGACTTTTTTTATTTTCTTGCTCCAAAATTTGATGAAAATGATTTTGTATCCCAGCAAATGGGTATTGAATAGGACTTTAATTCATTGTGTTCAACGTAAATTTTGCAGGTTCTAGACTATGTTGAAGTGATCAAGCAACCCATGGACCTGTTCACCATGAACAACAAGATCAACCTTCATCAGTACACCAGCGCTAAACAGTTCTTGGGGGATATAGACCTCATCACCAGCAATGCCTTGGAATACAACCCTGATAGACAACCTAGTGGTAAGATACCTTATGATAGTGTTCCTATTAGTTCTACTCTCTGTCTGTCCTCTTACTATCCCCACTTGAATCTGCTCTTCTACTTTTTCCTCTTCTTCTTCTTCTTAATCTTACCATCCTCTTTTCTTTTCTTTTCTTTCTTTTCTCTACACCATCATCATATTCTTCTTCACTTTTCTTTATCTCTTTTTTATATAAAATGAGTTAGGGAGATCAAATAAGGAAGAAGAATTTTAAAGTTAAATATTGTTTTAAACAATTTACTCATTCAAGTTCAATTCATTAATTTTGATGTTATTTGATATGGATGTATTTATATATTGTATTTTACATTGTTATACATTGCCCAATTAGGCTGTTTAGGCCGCGATGCATTGTTGTTCTTTTATTCTCAATAAAACCATTATCAATTTAATTCAAGATGAGTATCTGTCTTTTCACACACAAAAGAAAGCTGAGATTGACTCAGTTTATTGCGCGCCTGACTGTGTCACCTTTGTTCTCAAAGATGATAATTAGTTTTAGTAGCAGCAAAATGAAGTTGGAATGAAATTTGAACATGTTCTCATAATTTTTTTTTATTTGTACTTTATCGCTTGTATCGAAAGTTGCATGTGCAATATATATTATCATCATCAAGTGCCAGGTCTGTTACAAACAATGGCAGTCATGGCCCTCCGTTTTTGTTCTTTATCTGCTATTCTCAAAAAGCTGGTTATGTGGATTTCATTTTTGGTTGCCAATTCGGTCTGGCTATGAAAATGTTGCCTTCCCCTACTCCTCTTTCCAGCAATCTTCCCTGTTAGTATTTCTTTTTGCTTGCTAGAGTATCCTTTCTATATATGTGACCAACAACTTGCATTTGTCTCTTTCTTAATGTGTTGATGAGTGATGGTTTTTCTACTGATTCTCTTAATACTTCTTCATTAGTTATCTTTTCTGTCCATGAAATATCGATAATCTTTCTCAAGAACCAGGTCAAAAGGAATAAGATTATAGTTTGAGGATTTATCTGTCTATATCAAGTTTATAAAAATAGCTGCAATTGATTCAAATTTATTGCATCTTCGTATCTTTGATAAATTTGTACTAATGACATAGGTGATCAATCAGAGAACGTGATCAATCGCAATGAACCGCAATTCTTCATAACAAGGTTTAAAATTGTGTCCATTATTAAAGAGCTAATATCTAACTCTTCTTCTGTCAAAGATCGCATGATTCGGAACAGAGCCTGTGAGCTGAAGGACATGGCCTATGCCATCATTGACGCCGAGATGGATTCTGATTTCGAGAAGGAGTGCGGGGAGATAGAGGAGTCGAGGTCCAGAAGGCAGGAGAATTCGACCGTGACCGCGGCAATGGCACCGAGCTTCTACAAGACGTTCCATCAGTTGACCCTGACGCAGGCGCAGGAACAGGCCAGGGAGCTGGCCAACCAGAAACTAAAACCGCATCAGTTGGACTCATCCAGGGAGGAGGATGGAAACGGAGGAAGCGGAAGACCAAAGAAGGTCAAGAAGAAGCATTCGAAGCGAAGAAGTGCCTGGTCCAGAGGATTCGTGTCAAAGATTAAGAAGAAGAAACTGGTTGTTGATGAAGAGGAAGACAGCGGAGAGGAAGATGAGGAGGAAAGAGAGGAGGAGGATGATGAGGTGGAGGAAGGGGACGAGGAGGATGGGGAAGAGGCAATGGAGGACGGAGAGGTAGAGATCTTGCACAATGGACCCCTGACAAACGGCGATATCTTCAACCACCCGGAAACAAGCAACCAATCTGCTGAGACCTCCACAGCACCCAGTATTCTGTCCCAGATCACCGACGATACTCCCATTGCGACACAGCAGCGCTCGCCTCGTCTCTCTCAGGGTCTTGATAACCCCGACAGTGACCGGGAGAGTGTGAAGAGCGGGCCGTGCTCCCCGGTCAGCGAACATGTAATCGGGCGTCGGTCACTGCGAAGGAACAGTAATCATGCGGCCCCCACGCACCATCAGCTCCAGAATGGCATCAGCAGCGAAGAGTCTTCGGAGATTGACCCCCCCACGCTGGAGAAGGTGGTGCCGTTCCAAAGGGTCAAAGGTGACAGGTCAAAGACCAAAGAGATCATAGAGGTCATGGAGGTTGAGAATGGAGAGGAGGAGGAGGAGGAGGAGAGAAGACAAGATGAAGGAGACACGCCTACCTCAGCTGAATCAACCAAAGGAAAAGACAGCAATGGTATAAACAAATTTCACAGTTATCGTTGTGTAATTTACTGGAGTAAATCTAATTTCCTTTCATTATAGTGCAGCTCTGGAACAAACCGATTTCCTTTTTATCATAGTTCATTATTGGAATTACTTAATGGTTGTCCTAGCTTTAGCATAGGAGCGTAGCTTTTATGGACTTGTATGGCAATCACTTTTTAAAGATTAAAGAATGCACTAGGTTTATAACTAGTAAGTTGTTTTTCGCATGGTCCAACAGCAATTGATCTGCAGTCATTTTCACAACATTCATTTTATCAACACTATAACTAACCAACCTACCACAGACCAAGAAGTTATGGACCACTTGTCAGATTTTACTAAACTCCTCAAAAAAAATTCTTCAAATTTAAGTTTGAGCATTGATATCTCTCTTGTTACTATATTATTATACTCGACATAGGTATCATTGATAAGCCTGATTATTCCCCTTTACAATGATGCCCCATCTGTAATGATTATGCAATCTTGAAATGTACACTATGCCTGAATGTCAGGCCAAGTCAAAAGTGAAATGTAGTAAAATTAGTTGTTCTCATTATAAACAAAATCCATCCTCATGAAGAATTCACTGTTTACAATAACACTGTAATTTGCAACATTTCACTTTTGACTTGGCTTAAAGCCTATCTGCACTAGTTTGGCCAGGAGGATTAGACCTCGCTGCATGGTCACTGACAGGTGGTGATCTCATCAAATCAGCTCTCAATTAACATAAGAAAAAGGGGACCATGTGGGACCAATGATCACTGATTAGGCATTGTTTACTATATAGAGGGCGCAAGTAGCTAAAGTAGTGCAGTGGGGCTTTAAATCTTGTCGTTTATCTCACACACTCCTGTGTTTTTCTATGGTATAGCTGCCCTGAGGCGATCCAGCCGCCGGCCGACGAAGAGTCTTCAGAACGACCCTGTGGCAATGGCAACAGTAGCAAGGAACATTCTAGATGAACCTGTACCAGAACTAGTGGTTGATCATGACAGACTCAAGGTAAGTGTAGTCCCAGTTCTTTAAAGCCCATCTGTAATAGTTTACAGGGGGGATTAGACCACCCTGCAAGGTCACTGACAGGTGGTTATCTCATCAAATCAGCTCTCAATCAACATAAGAAAAGGAGGATCATGGGGGACCAATGGTCACCGATACAGCATTGTTTGGTATATAGAGGGCGCAAGTAGCTGTAAGTAGTACAGTGGGGCTTTAAAGGGAGTGGATCGTCAGTTTTCATGTGCACAAGGCCATATTTCGCAGACACCAAACTTTGCGGAAATACCATTGGGTGTCCGAGTCTGCACACAGCAAACCTGTAGGCCTATCAAGAATATTCCCTAGTCTCTCAGAGACTCTTCGGGTGAGGAAAAAGTGAACCAAATGGGGGAATGCAAGGCATTACATTAGGCCTGTTGGTCATACAACTGAATACTAATCTTGGTTATTGGGTAAAATTGAGAGCCCACTCCTATGCATCTTTAATCAATTCTTAGGCCATCACATGTTTTTAATGATTGCCGTCAATGAACTTTCAGGAGTAAAATATTCACTTAGTTTTCATTGATCATAAAATATCTTTCAATGGTTTTTGTGCTTGGATGAAAGAGATATCTACACTACTGCCTAAAGGTTTTGGCAGCGGGCTGACCCGATGCCCGAAGCGCGTAGCTGAAGAGACGATGTTCGGGTCGCGCCCGATGTTCGGGTCGCGCCCGAAATCTGCCCGAAATCAGCCCGAAATCAGCCCGAAATCTGCCCGAAATCTGCCCGGTACTATATTCGCCTTGATATGATGCGCGTGCTGAAGTCGTGCGTTTTTAAGACTCGCACGCGACAAGACCCGATGACGTCACGTTGAAAAGTCAAATTGGTCGAGAAGAGCGATTCAACTGCAGATCAATTTGCCTATACAATTTGCGTGTTAAAATATGAATCGCACCGCACGAAAATTATACACAAATACACGTAGAGTGTATGAGAGAGTCGAGTGTATGGTAGGAAAGACGCTCACTAATTTGTTTTGGTGTTCACCAACTCTCACAGCAATATGAGTAAGGCAGTCTAAAGTCTAGTCTAGACCCCCTGATTTAGATCTAACAGTGGATGACCACCGTAGGCTTTAGATACTTTTCTGCCAAACATCTTCGAAGAGCTAGGCCCAGGGTCCATGAAGTTAGCAGTCGCTAGTCGGACGGCAACGGGGACAGCAAACGCTAGCATAGCTACCGTACCACATCGTCATGCCTAGCCTAGGATCTAGCCTAAACTTAATAAAATGGCTCAATTGAGCACTCATCAGACTAATGATATGAACAATTTGGTCTCACCTTACATTATGCCAATGACACATCAGTCCCTGTTTCCATATCTTAATTCCAAGGATTAAGAGATGCTTTCTTTGTAACAGCTAAGTCATAATTAATACAAATAGTGCTACGTTGTTTAGCCTGTAGGCATAGCCTATGCTATGCATGCATGCTGGATCTAGATTTTGGACGCACATGGTACGCGAAGCTTACGTAGATATCTAGGTCAACTTATGACCAGATGCTCGTGCTGCATGCATCACATTCGTAACCATGTAACCCCCATCCCCCTCCGAGGAGATTTGCTCCCCTAAAAAAACATCTGCTTTCATTAAGACCAGCTTATTATCTGGGTGGACTTTAGGTGGTAAATTTTTTAAAGAATGAGGAAAATTGTCGTCGGGAGGTAATTGTCCTGATACATTATTTTTTTCAATTCGTCATCAATTGAACATCAATTATATTTAGTATCATCATTATTTGTTATGTTTATTCTTTGCTTGTCAAATTGAAAAATTGACCCCCCCCCCCCCCCCCCCCCCCCCCTCCTCCTTCCGATTGGAACAAAGACGGAGTTGAATGGACTCCTGGGATGGGTATGCGATTTAGTTGTGCATGTGAGTGAAAATGAATATGAGGCATCTTTCCGTAAATGGATTTAAGGAAGCTTCCCGTGGTCAGGATAATATGTGCATGTTTGTCAGAGTGGAAATCATGAAATATGCTTCTTCTTTTTTTCTTGAAAAAATATTATTGACAATCATTATGAAATTACTATACAACTACCCCCTCCCCCCCCCCCCTCGATATGCAACTAAAACGGAGTTGATATGTATATTATTATAACTGTGGGTATGTGCATGTGATAAGTGTTGATTAAAATCAATCGAGGGATAATTAGAGAGGGAGGGGTAGGATTAAAGCCGGGTGATGCCCCAAACAATCGAAATGGATCAAAACAAGCGTGTGATAACGGATATATTTTTTCTGAAGCGTTACACCTAAACCAACGATTTACCTTTCACAAATGAAAACACGTGCCTCTTATCCCCATTTAAAGAAAAAAAAACGGAAGGAGAATGAGATGAAAAAGAAAAAAAAAGAAGTAGACGGGGAGATTATGAAGCAGAGGGAGGGAGAAG
>JAVYIG010017755.1:0-24428 GCA_035222895.1 Strongylocentrotus droebachiensis | reverse complement strand
GGGGGATGGGTGTGTAAACTTGTAAAGGAATATATCGCGAAGATTGGAAAATCTCGCGCTATAATATGGAGAGAAAAAAATGACCATTTTCATTGTTGTAAACTTGTAAAGGAATATATCGCGAAGATTGGACAATCTCGCGCTATAATATTGAGACAAAAAAAATGACCATTTACATTGTTGGCCTAAGTTTAAGATGATGTTATGTCATACTATAATAGTACAAGCAATAATTTGATGATAACCTCATGTTCGGAGAAAGAACTCAATTTCAATTTCAAAGAACTCCTGTTTCAATTGAGTTAATCGTGTTTCGTTGAAGGGAATGATTAATCGTACATTTATTTTAGAGTAAAGTAAACAATCGAAAGGACACGTACAATGGCCTAGTAGAACCCGGGTAGAACCATAAACTGAGGACCCTCCTGACTGAGAAACCAGGGGGAACTTTGCCTCCTAGCCCCTTCCATTTCCGATTTTCAAATTCAAATAGTTGAAATTATTGGAACACTTTGGCAGGTGAGAACGGTGGTGCAGTGAGGGTACAGAGTGTAAAAGCAGCATGGTCTAATTACTCGGTGGATGAAAATGAAAATAGGAAGTAGAAAAATCATTGATTAGGGGTGTTCGCGAGAGGGAACCACAACATCCTCTGTTCACATTCTCTTTCCACCTCTATTGTTGCCATCGATTCGATTGGTGCACATCCATCCCCATAACTACGCACCTGGTGAGAAATTTTGGCCAATAATTTAATTTAATTTATTAATTTTCATATTTCTGATGTTACATGTATATATCAAAATAGAGTACAAGTTTTTTTGTTTTTGTTTTTTGGGTGATAAAATAACATAAATATAAATGGTCAATATAGAGTACTGATTTAACTGAGAGAGATATGATGGGACCTACATGAAAGCAAGCTTGTAAAGCTGTAGGCCCCGGTGAAATAATTTGTGGTAATGAATGGAGGACGAATATAAATAGTGACCAGGCGCGGATCCAGGAATTTCTTGCCGGGGGGGCACACGGGGGGGGGGGGGGGGGCACACATATATATATTTTTTTTTTTAGTCCCACAAAAATCGCAACGACTCAGCCAGCCGCTGAATAAGCGGGGGGGGGGGGGGGGGGGGGGGAGGGGGTAAGAGGACACTTTTTTTTTTTGGTCACGAAATTTTAAATTTGACAAGTTGCTCCGTTGGGGGGGGGGGGGTAAGGTCACCTTTTTAGGTCAGCCATTGCCATGTGTTTTTTTTTTTTTTTTTTTTTTTTTTTTTAATAAAATTTTTAATATTTTTTCGGCCGGGGGGGCACGTCCCTGTTTTTCAGTACATTTTAGGCGAATTTAGGGCTGATTTTAACATATTTTTGGGGGCCGGGGGGCACGTGCCCCCTGTGTCCCCCCCCCCCCTCCCCCTGGATCCGCCACTGAGTGTCAAATCTAAATAAATCAAAAAATAAATAGGGAAAGAAAAAAAGAAACATGCGGTGGTGCTGTTTATAGTGTCCCTCCCTTTCTTACAATGTAGACAAAGGTACACGTACTTAAATTATTGTATAATGAGTGGCACACCTACCTGCATCTTCCGCTGTCTGCATAGATGTGGACCTATGCAGAGATCTTTCACCTATTCAGATTCCATAACAATCACTATTATCACAACAGTCAAGGTCAATGTCAATGACGATGACGTTGTCACTGAGTTGGTATGTAATAAAACAAAGGAAAAGGAAAATGAAAGGCAGACAGACAGACATGAATCGTGTTATATTTATGTCTGAGTATTGAGCAATGACATTGAAAATTCCCCCAACTTCGTATTCAAGTCGAAATTAATTTATAGAGCATTAAAACTGGTAGATATTGAAAGACGAGGTGGCGAATTATAGGCTCAGTCTGGTCGGATTAGGGGCAACAGCCTAGCCGTAGGGAAAGACGTAGATTTTCAAGTGTATTTGGGGTTTAACAGCTGTCGGGACATAATTAGGGGGAAGGACTTTTTTTTCTTCATTTAATGTGTGCTTAATGTAATATGTACATTATGGTACGCCACATTGCGGGGGTGGTATCCTCACGTCTCCGGGATCAACAAAGTCATTATTTTATTTGCTTGAATAACTTCGTGCATGAAGATGAGAAAATACAGTAAATAGAAACCAGCTGAGCACGTCGAAGAAGCGAATTGATTTGAAACACAGACAATAGTTCCATTTTTGTTTTCGTTTTCTCCTTGGCCTCCGATGCCATTGACTCTGTGCGTTAAATTCAATTTTCTAAACGAGTTCGTCACTCAAAGTGAATTTCCAGAATCAATCTATTTTTTAAAGAATCAGTTTGCTTTAGATTTGTTTGATCATTATTCCTGCCCACGTTGATTTTTTTTTCTCGAGATATCAGTTTTCGAGAAACTGCCACCCTCTACCCATGTGAAGTAAATTATACCCGGTAGCAAGACGATCCTTGGACCTTCAGCACCTTTTGTGGCACCTCTTATAATATAATGCCAGTATAATAGTCGTATAGCGCCTTGTTTCCTCAGGAAAAGGCAATGTATGAATCCAACTGTTAGAATTGACATTGTAGTTACTTAAATTAGCAGAAAAGACAGCATTCAAGACAAATGGTTCCTGTACATCATTAATGCAATCATGACAGCTCTTTCTCCGCAATGCTGCAAAGCAATGAAATGGAGAGAGAGGGAGAGAGAAAGAGAGAGAATGAGAGAGAGAGAACTGAACAACATTCACATTTAATCTTACTTCAGCACATTACTTTGTTTGTCATCCTCCGGTATCTTTTAAAGATTAAATTAATCTAACTGTGAAAATAATAAAACCTTGTTATCATAACAAGGAGTAAGTAATGGTGTGAAATTGGTGTCAAATCTATTCTCAAGTTCACCCAAAGTATCTCCACAGCTTGCTTTGATTTACGACAAGTATCGAAGAAAGATCAAAGCAATCAACAACAGAACCAGGGCCAGTGGTATAAGAAGGATGAGCGGGGGTTGTGGGAAAAGAGTTTCAGAAGTTACTCTGTTGCCATGGTAATAGTGTTCTTGTTGAGATGATAGATATCATGTTTCGGGTGAGGAAAGAGAATGATCTGTGCCATCCCGATGAGAACAACATCTGCTGTTTTCGAAACAGGGAGTTGTTTTGAGCCAGATCTGCCTCCTTTCCCCCGTTTATTCTTTCGTTATAAATTTTATATAACAGTTCTTTATCTAGGTCTAAAATATGATGACCATTACCCAATGACCTATGCTATAAGAGGTAGGTCATAAACCATCTGTATAGATATTTTTTTATCTTCATTAAATCTCTCTCTCTCTCTCTCTCTCTCTCTCTCTTTCTTTCAAAATATCTTCCAATCTTTATCCAATCTTAGAAACCCATCGTAAGTCAGTCACCTGCTGTTCGCGTGTTCCCATTCAACAAAATCAATGATAATAATAAAATATCTTCATACTTTTCTTTCACGATTTGTTCTTACAAATAAGAATGTTTAATACATAGGTTAAACATAACATGAAGTTGACATTAAAGAGGAAGGGGTAAATTCTCTAAATTATAACTTATGAGGCTTGAGATGTGGCGGGTATAAAAATTATCTTTTGTGCACGATTTTTTTTTAAAATTCTATGTTCGTCATTTAGCGGGGTTCATCCATAACCGATCCGAGTCCCGCCCAGTTCTGTGCATCCCCGTCCTGAACTGTGCCCCTACCTCATCTACACCCCTCCAAACGTCCTTGTCTGTCCTTGTCTTGTCTGGCTTCCCAATTCTCAAACAATTATCGACCCCCTCCTCCCCTACCCCCCCCCCGCCCCTCATGATGCGAGCTGGTGATGGAATAAAGAGGTGTGAAGGATAGATGTCCTCCCCTCCCCTCCACTCCCATTGTTCTATTATCCATTATCTCATGACACAATAATGTCTAGACGGGGTATATAGATGATTATTTCAATAAAGAGATGTCCTTTGTGGGATAATAGCTCCATTCAAAGCCACGTGGTTTCGATTTAAGTAAAATGTGGTTATTTGTCCACGCGTTTACCTAATTCTTTAAATGGTTATAGCCTTTAGGCGTTTAACAATCAATTTGATCTATTATACTTTAGTATTGCACAGTTTTATTTCTTGAGGAAAAGGGACGATCTATATCAATCTTGTTTTCTTATAAATGAAAAAAGGATAACAGTTTTGGCAGTAGTAAAGATATGATTAGTAATTTCCTCTATATGCACATTCATTTCACAGTTAAGATGAATGCTTATTATCCCTCTCATTACTTTTAAAACAAGATGACAACTCGTAATTTCATCTATTGTAATACACTCACTTATGTAGGTCATAAGATTGGCTATTGAATCCAGAACTCCTAGTCTGTATTTAATTGGAAATACTTTTTTTATAGCGATTCTTCAAGCTACAAACTTCTGTTAAGTACAAGAAGTTTGAATTAATTCATAGCTGAAATTTCAACATGCTTTAATTTTGTAATTATCGTTTTTTTTTTGTTGGTATTAATTCCATTTTGGTCAATTAATGTACGTCTCCTATTAGTCATTATTGTACTCCATATCAATTCAGTCGTAAGACTGCGTCTTCGGAATTTATTAATAAAGTCTTAAAGACAATAAAATAATCCGCTTAAGTCAAAACTGTCAGAGAAAATAATATGTCATAATCTAAAACTCCTCGCCTGGACATCGCAAGACTAAATTTGAATCGGTGCGTCGGACCAACTTTGCCGACAAGCCAGCTGAAAACTTTTCCAACAAGCCGACAAAAAGGGTTCATCTGTGTCTCAAGTATACCTGTAGCCAATTATATGCCAAATAAGTCGATAGAATCTTTTCCATTAGGGGTCGCAACCCGAAACCCCTCCACAGACGCCCTCGATCCTCGCCAGTATACCATGATGCACGCGTGTCTAAAAAAAAAAAGCCAGACTCTAATCAGCAAGTCTAATTCGTCTAATCATTGCTTCCACAATAGACATAATACGCTCTTAAAGAGCTTTGCGAATACTTCATTCATACGGGTAATTAACAAATCATTAATCCCGTCTAAGCTTGTTAAACGTGGACGTGTATCAATAGAGGATAACAATACGAATCCTAGCACCGGCTGTAAACATGGATACCAAAAGGTCATTATCATTAACTTCCGTATTCCGTAGACAGAATGGATTTCAAGTCAGCTACATGATTTTGATAAATGTGATATAGCCTCCCGCCCCCGTTACAATTTTAATAATTTAGGGCTGTGGGATATTGGGAAAGTCATGTCGTTATACTTTCGCAATATGTGTTTATTTGGACGTGACTTTATTGCCATCTCAGTAGGTGCTAAACACCAGGCGAAATGTGAGAAGGAATTTTGGTTTCTATACAATTGATTTTAAATCAAAATATAATTGTAGTTTAGATGGAGAAAGGCTACTTTTGTACCATTTATTAGGGTATAAAGGGTAAAATAATGCATCTGATCTCTGTGACATGCAACTTCGAGACTGAAAAATACCTGGTAAATTAAGTTAGTGTCTTCGTTGTAATAATAAATAATAATAATAATAAAAACGGAGCTTATAAAGCGCTTACCAATGAAGTCTCCAAGCGCTAGGGGAAACCGAAACTGTGTATTGATAATTACGTAACTGTGTGATATCGAAATATTGGTAATTGTAAACACAATGTATGGATGCATGTTTATATATATTTACTTCGGAATAAGGGTTTAAAACTACCTTAAGTTATACAGTAGGTTTGCGGTTGCACCATGTGTGTGAGAGAGAGAGAGGTTTGAGGAGTCCTGAACAGGACTCTGACTCGGTAATCTTTCTTGGAGGAGTGTACCTTAAGTTACCTTAAGTTAGTATGATATATACATTTCCCAACGATGGATAAGTTTTTCTAGAAGTTAGTTACCCAAACAAATAATTAGGAAAATACAGATTGAATAATCTTATATGTCTTAGAAGATTCCTCAATGATTCTTGTCATAATAGGGATGTAATCACAGTTACGTAATCAATCTAAGACTGAGGTACTACACATCACCTCGCAGTTTAGAAGTTCTTGCAGTCTGCCGTGCTTGGATGCTGCTGGCGTTGAAATCGTACCTTCAAAAGTAGTTCGTAACCTCGGCGTCACTGTTGATAATGTACTGAATATGAAACAACACATCAGAAATACTTGTCGGACGGCTGCCTTTGGTATCTCCAGGATTAGTAAACTTCGAAAATATTTGGACAGACAGTCTACAGAACGATTGATCCACGCTTTTGTGACTTCCCATTTAGATTATTGTAACGGATTGTACTTTGGCTTACCAGATTCCACAATTTCTCCACTCCAACGTATTCAGAACATGGCAGCCCGTCTCATTACCAAAACCAGAAAATATGAACACATAACTCCTATTCTTAGATCTCTCCATTGGCTACCTATTTTAACTCGCATTCAATTTAAGATTCTTTTGTTAGTATTCAAAATTAAACATGGTTATGCTCCATCATATTTAAACGACCTTCTCAAACCTATTGTTCCATCACGTTCATTACGGTCAACTACACATGCTAATTTCCAATACGCCCCTGGTCCCCGAACCAATACCCGTTACGGAGATCGTACTTTTGCCATTGCAGCCCCTAAATTATGGAACAGTTTACCGATTATTATTCGTCAATCCCCATCTGTAGAGTCTTTTAAGGCAAGTTTGAAGTATTTTTTGTTTACCGGTAATAGTAATTTATAGGGCAGTTTTAATTATCTGTAATGTTATTATTAGAATTATGTATTATTATTGCTGTATGTTTATTTTATGTTGTACCTTACTTGTATGTTAAGCGCTTAGAAACATTGTATTAAGCGCTTTATAAATGTAATTTATTATTATTATCCCTTCATATCTCTCCATCCATAAATTTACCAAATAAAGAAATACATCCTATGAAATAAAATAAAAAATATTTGTATAATATATATCACTGTTTCGTAATAGCAAAAATTGTGTTAAGTTTATGTGCGAGTGATTCTAAAATCGTAGACACCATGGTGTCTACGATTTTAGATGAATCATTTTAAATGAATTCTTTGTAGTATCACGTCCAATAATAATTCAGCTTTCCAGCAGCTTTTGGTCTGATTGTTCAACACGTAGCTCTCTACCTTGAACAATGTTGAATAGAATTGAAACTGGACCAGAAACTTGTAAAATGACAAGACAGATAACGGGATGTGATTAATGTAGTTATAGAATTACAAATTCTACAACTCTTTTATGGTTGTCGTTCACTTCAGACAAAGTTCACAATTGAATGTGATTAAGCTTGTCGCGAAAGGCGTGGATCACGAACGTACTATTTAATATATTGAAAGGGACTAATAATGATGTCGTCCTATTTATATAATCATCCGATCTAAGGCGGTCTCTAACCGTCTGGTTTCCCCCTTCCAGTAGTCTGGTAGATCTTTGTACAAAGATGTCCTGTCCGTTTGTAATTAATGATGCAACTTTCATTTCTATTGTGTTTTGTTTATATCCATTTGCCATAATTGAATGTGCTGGGTTACTGTAGGCTCAGTGCTACAAGTGGGGGTCCAGTTTTATCAGCAACGGAGGGGGGGGGGGGGGTTGCAGCGACAATAATTTCACTAAGGAACGTGATTTTGGGAACCCTATATACGGCACTCCCAGTCTCTTTCAGGGTGGGGCCGTGGGCGGAGGGGGGAGCGGGGGCGGGGGGGGGGGGTAGTGGGGACGGGGGGGGGGGGGGGGTAGTGGGGACGGTGATGGGGTGCAATGTGAAGAGAGGTGTAGCTAGGAGCAAACCGTTTTCACAAAATATGTCTAAAATGGGACAGGAGAAGGGTTCAGGAGTAATCGGACAATCCTATAAAGTTACGACAATTTTTGTTTTAAAGTATTAAAAGATGATATTTATGAAACGTCGGAAATGTGAATAAAATATTGAAACAAAACGCACTAAGAACATAACATGTTGACATGCATAGCTAAAACATATGTTATGATAATGGCAAAGAAATTCAGCATATCTCAGACTTCTTTCTTTAAACAGTGAATCACTCTGTTTCGTTTCATTTTCCTCAAATCTTTATTTTATAATGGGATACTGAGAATACAGGGATTCCCCGACCTAAAATAAGAATATTCTCGAGTGCACCAATCGCTGTATTATAACATGTATCATGCGAATATTCAATATTAAACATCATGGCTCTAAAACAATGGATGACTCATTTTCGTTTCGTTTTCCTCAGAACTCAAATATTTTAGTAATGACAGTATAGAATGCAGGGTTTCCCCTCACTCACGTCAAAGTGCTCTTGAGTTCATCAGGCGCTCTTTTACAGAATCATGGAAACCATAAACCAATAATGGGTCATGACATTAGATTGTTTTTTTCACCATCAGTGATCAAGTGTGACCACTACTGACAGGACAAATTATAATTGAAGTTGACTTAGAACAGAGAGAGAGAGAGAGAGTGAGAGAGAGAGATTGATTGAGAGAGAGAGAGAGAGAAATAAACGTGGTAAGTAGGAGAGGTTCTGGGGAGGTACGCCGCTTCCATAATATAATACACTCTCCTAAAACATGTTTACTGGATTTATTTCATTTCGATTATCATAAATATAACTATGAATTATAATGGCAAACAGATTAGTTTGGGCCGTCGATGTAGCACAGATTGTCATTTCTGTCCATAAAATCATACCTTTCCAAGATTAAAAGTACAAAAACTTCCTCCCACGATATTCACCCACACCCGTATCGGACGCTCCGCTTCCTCGCAACAGTTGAGTGCCTGCCTCCAGCACCCCCACCCTTTTATTCTTATTGAATATCACAAGGCGGAAAAGGGCACGTTTCATGTTTTCATGGTGTCAGTAAGAGGTGACGCACTTCTTCATCATCCCATGAAAGCAAAGAAAAGAAATGCAGAAAAGAAATGAAGCCTTTCTGTTCAAAGAAGACAATTACTTCATGTAGATATAATGATGTTTACGTGATACATGTGCTTCATAATAATGTAAGGCAGTTGTTTTGCACGTAGCCTACATTCGGCACGATGACGTTGTGGCTTGGCTTCAGATGTTTTCCCGCTCTTTTTTCCCCCAATTCTTTTATGGCGTCTGCCAATCATTTTTGTTAACTACATGGCACAATCAACACGTACTGCTCGTAAACCCAAGCGCTTTTCTGGAAGAATATTAGGGGGGGGTTGCATTCATTTCTACATGTGCCTCGCTTAAATTCATTCACAATCAAAGTATTGGGGGGGGGGGGGGTAGGGACACCACCCACCCTTTTATAATCCCGAGGAGCAAATATATCCTAAAATTTATGCAGGGGGACCCGCTTAATGTGTAGAAAGCTCGGGTCTTCACACTGATCACAATGAAAGTGAGATGATTTGTTTATTTTGTGGACTTCATTTAGGAAGTTTGAACACACTCCGTGATTTAAAACCCCATTTCAAATAGACCAGCCGCAACAACTAAATTTCCGGAAAATCTTCAGGAAGAGGGCGTTTGCACTTGGGCCTAAGATTTTAAAGTAAAATCTTTCTAAGACTTTTAATCAAACATACATCTTTAATTAAACAGTGTGAGATTATTTTCAAACACCTAATTGAGAGGACCACCACCGGGGGAGTAGATTAGTAGCTCATAAAATGACCGCGGTAAACAAGACAACAAAATGTATAGTACCTTTACATCGTCAATATATTGACATAATGTTCTTAGTTTTTAATCGGTCTGAGATTATTGACTTCATCTTACGTCAGATCAAAAAAAGAACTGAAAAGTGAAAACAAAATGTTAACCTCTTACTATCGGTAATCAGTTCTCTCTCCCATGCTCATCTATCACTTCGACCCTTCCTCATCTCTCTATCCATCTCTCTCTCACTCTCTCCAACTCTCTCCCTCTCTCTCTCTCTCTCTTTCTCTCCTAATTTTATTTCTTTCGTGCCCCTTTTCGTCCTCGTATCGTACTCCCTTTACCCCTCTCTCTGAAAGATGAAACATCTATATGAACATGAAAATCGAAAGAAAAAAATATCTATATCTCATATAATTCTGTTTCCAATTTAAAGGACAATGATTTATATTTCAGCTGGCTATTGTCTGATTGTATGCCTGGTTTCATCTTTAAAATATTGAGTTATTTGCTCGTTTGAAGGACTCAATTAAGCAGGTACTAGTAGCATTTAGCATTCGCTCGGATGTATGCATAAACGTTTAGTCAAACATGGCCGACAACATAACAAGCGTTTGGAACGGAAGTCGCATGTCAATCATGTTTCTTAATGGCACAATTTTCATCAAATTATTAATATCAAGATATATCCTATTTTATTGTTTTTCACTTGGCAAATCTTTACTTGTCATTGGTAAACTCGGTACGACTTTACCCCCCCTCCCCCTTTTAAAATATGTTCCATCGATGCCTCTGTGAGCGATCGACTCCGAAAGGAAAGTTCAAAATGATCAATGTATATGGATTATAGTTTATCGGACCATTATTTTAAAATCTTCTCCAATAAAGTTAGCCGCAATACTAAATAGTGATATTACAAATTACAACTACTTTCATCAACTCTGGCGTGTGTTTAAACGTATATTGGTCATTATCATTACATTGCGAAAGGAACATAGGCCTACCTCTAGTAGTTATTTGAAATGAATGGTTATGTAGCACTTTAAGATGTGTTGTAAGGTTCAGAGAACATTAAGATGATAATAAATTGACTAAATTCTTGCTGAAAATCAAATGCAATTTAAATTTAAAAAAAAATCACTGCAAACATACAGGACTGTATAATTACGTTGTATCAACGATGCAACGTTGAACCATTTTAGTCATATTTTGAAGATGAGGGTATTTCAGGAGCAATCTATTTCACGCAACGTTACGACACTCTTCTATACTGGAATTAAAAAATTGAGAAGGCCCACAAATCGCTTTCATGTTTATCCGAACTCTAGTGTTTAAAGGGACTTGGGAACATTGTTCAGATGAGATAAAAGGGTCTCAAATGCTAGATGTACAATTAAAGATAACCTGAAAGTTTGAGTGAAAACAGACAATTATTAATGATAAGAATTGGAAAAAAAATGATCTGATCGATTCCTTAATTATCCCAACTATGTTATGACACTTAAATTACATTTTAGGAATTTAGGTGAATGTAAATTGTCACAAAGCAACCAATTGGCTATATTCATCATTCCAGACATTTACGAGTTGAAGGGTTTTTAAAAGCCTGTCTTTTGTCTTATTTTCATGGAAAAACGGTTTGGAAAATTAAAAAATGGTTTGGAGAATTTAATGCTAGGGTGTTGCACAGTGACTCCTTTCAAAGAAAACCATAAATATCTTTGTGGTTTGAGATTTTTTCAGGATTTTGTTGCATGTTATAGAGGGTTAGTACAGTAGAAGGGATATGATAAGTAACATTTTATACCAAAATTACGCAATTTTTAACATCAACCTTCAACAATGTTACCGAATCGGATGCCTGTTTTGCGTTAAGATATATCTTACTTATACTCCACTCAGAATGTCTGATTTAGATACCAAGAACTGCGAGGTTCAATAGCACATATCGATCTGCTATCGGTTGACTCCATAGCTTTCTAATCGTCTGCGCGTCTAATAAAAGATAAAAACACAATGAAAGCGACATGGCTTGTCTGTAACTGTAGAGGATTGGACTAAAGCGCGTCTGTAACCTCTGGATCATTAACTCCAAGTTATTGTGGATTATTTCGTGAACAAAAGAAGGGTTTTAAATGATTCCAGACATGGTAATAATCACACCTTTTCTCTATAGTTTATCACTCGCCATCGTCATTTTAGGCTTTTTATTTAGGACAATCTACCGGCGAGATGAAACTTGAAAGGAGCTATACGACGTTTGTCATAAGTGAAGCCATTTTTTTACCATGAGGTGTGTGTGCGTGTGTGTGTGTGGAGGTAGGGGGCGATATGGTATCCAAATCAATCTAAGTAAACTTGCAGACAAAATAAACATACTGACTTTCCTCCTCTGTATAGTGCTTGGTATATAATTATGGACGATGTAGGCATGATGTAAAAAGCATTTATAATATGTATATTTCTACTTAGACATATCTCTGCATGTTATATTTAAAATATAGGATACATAGACCAGGAAAAGGTTACTGGGTAGAATTTTCTCAAAATATTTTACAGCAGCTCCGATAAAGAGTGACGATTACGAAACTGCAACTGTACTAGTACCACGTGGGTCACACGATTTCTAGTCGCCATTTTCACCTGCTTTGAATCGCTACAAGTGCATACACACGTGAATTCAGCTACATGTTTTCATCTCTGTAATATTGAATTTCTCTCCTTGTTGACAGATTCAGAAACGCACCCCTGGGGAAAACAACCTGCTAACTTTACAAAAGTGACACGCCCCTTTTCTCCTTTATGACGCTCAGGCCCCGCGAGCAGTTCAACACGCATGGATGATTGACATCCGCATCAGCCAATAGCAATCTAGCATTCGTTCCGACTCCCTCCCGCGCTGCTGTGATTGGCTGATTGGTGAGAATAGTCTTTATTGACAGCAGGTCCTTGACTTCTTCTCCGGCAAACAAAACTTGTTTTTATTCTAACGAAACCACAGAACAAGTGACTGTACAGGAGAGCCCCAAAGCGATGGTAAATACGTATAAATATCCAGGTCGCTCATCTGTTGTTATCAAATTCGTCAGCCGAGCCTCCACTGAACAACACCTAGCTTACCTCTTGAACATCTACGGATTTTCGCCATACTCAGGAACTGTTCCTCAAAAAGTTTATTGTTTAATTTAAAGCAATATTCAGCTTGTGTTTATTTCATTACTTCACTGTTTCGAGGTTTACTTTTCTCAGACGATTCCAATCTTCCAAGATGAACATCTTCATGATCCAGCTTCTTCTCCTTGAAGTCTTCGTATTCATCTCTTTATCGATAGCAGGTAAGCCTACTCTTTGATTACATTTTACAGTTTTTTTAAACTTTTGGTAATGTTCTATATTTCACATTTTATTATATTTTACATTTGATGTTCTCTTGATCTGGTGGAATTCTTTTAAGAATGCTCAAATTAATGTCTGTGAAACGTGCAGGGATCCTTTTACATTATACGTGTGCAATTATTCAAAGTCTGTAAATTAGTGCTATGTCATGTATTGCATTTATGGTACAATCAGAAATTGGAAAATATAATGTTCATATTATACTGTCACATGTTAGGTTTATATATTCTCAAGTAGGGTCTGTACTGTACTCCTTGTTTTGTAATCGTATATTGTAAAAATTTCGTCCGGCTTCCTGCATGTTATAATTATAGTAACGTTTTTAGACTTTGAATCTTTGTAGATAAGCGTTATAAATTACACCCCTCTTTGTTTATCATTTACGTTCTCAAATCTCAGTCAAAGGTCGAGTAAATAGCAGTTACAAAACTGGTAACATGCCAGTTATTACGACAATAAAATCTAAGCATGCATGTATAAAGTAATTACGATGTGTGTATTTTCTTTATCTACCATGGACCTACTCCCGTTTGTAGTCTGAACGATGATAATTTACAAAAATTGGTATTGATACTGTAATTAGCCTGGTTGTGAGTAGGCCTGTATATTTCAGCTATACTTACATCCAAACGTCTTCATTCATTGACATACATCTAGTTTCAGTTTGCATCGGTTGATATGGGAATCGACTTAATACAGTTATTTACTTATTTCCGCATGGCTTCCAAAATAATTGTTAATTTAACAAAATACAATTAATATCAGATGGCAATTTATGAACTGAATACAAGCAAGGACCCCATGATACAAGGTTGCAATAAAGGCAATTTAACCATACTATTTACTCGAACAAGGAAGTTAAACTAGTCTGATGATGTGGTCCCTAGGTAAACCTCAGTCAAGGATGTTAGATGTAGTCCTTGCCCTGTTGCCCATATGGTTTATGGCTCTACCGCCTTTGCCATCCATCCAGGGCAGCTATCCATCAGCCTTGCAACTCAACTTGACCCCAAGATCGGTAAAGCAGCTTGATCTAGGAGCACCTGCTATGAATGATGCAGAGAAGATGATTAGTTGGTTGGGCTGGATACTGATACTTTCCCCCTGTAGTTGAAAGCTTCTTGATTTTACTGTTGCAGCCCTGATTCAGTCAGATTCTGTCTGCCTGCTCTATTGGCTAATTGTGTTTAACAGTCGCTCCGCCAAACCGACTGGTTCGTGTGAACATAATATAAGAAAACAGTGTGACCTTTACATGAAAGTACGACAAGCCATTATAAATGATCGAAGAAAAGACGTACTCGGAATCATTAATGTTTATTCTGTGATAGCAAAAACCTCACAGTAGGTATTCAAGATATCAACAACATACGTCATACCGTGTTTTTGTATTGCCCGTTATCCCTTTCTTACGATTTAGACCTTCCAAGAAAACTCTGTAGTGAAAGTGAACGCTCTGCTTGACTTTTATTCTTAAAATGGCAAAGAAGAATTGTATTTATAGATTTTCTTCGAATAGACAGCGACACCCATGAAACGTAAACCAATCCCAATGGATGTCAGGGGGAAAGAATCGATATGTCCCGAGCTAAAGAGATAAATAACTGATTGTTTGGCGCGAAAACTGTAGTCCTCGACCTTTTTCATAATCGATGAGTCATCGATGGATGGAAAACAACTAATCTATTGAAACATTTAGGACTCACCTCAAAATCAATTTAGTTACTTGGCCCTAGTCCATGGATATGCCAAAAATAAAAACACGACCTCGTTCTTCCAGGCTCCAGGGTTGGACTGTACATGGGGGTATAGCTAGGGAGTTTTCCACACGGGCCGCTCAATATTTAGACTTGACCGCCGGTCGATTCGCGGTCTGAGGGTCGGTTGATTACTATCTTTCAGGATGTTTGTGGATTTGTTTCGAACTAAATTTTAGTCCCAGTCCGCCTCGGCCCTTTTTAAAGCTTTTATCGCGGTCCCCTTCGTCATTTTATCCCACTTTTCTCATAACATGTAACACTTTATCAATCTTATCGCAAATATGTTTACGAGATTTCGGATAATGTTGGGGAGTTGGGTTGATGTTCGAATCAAATGTATTGGATTAAAGCTGAACGTTGAAAAATGATTCCTCCCCTACGCTTCCCCCTCCCCCTCCTTCCCCTCTCTCTCCCTCTCTGTAAGTTCCCGCTGTACATTTCTTTCAGTTTTATCCGAATGTAATCTTGTTAAACATACATTTTTTTTAGTTGACCTATCTCTGAAAATGGAGCACTAATAGGTCCTCTGTCCTTCAGTATATATTGATAAGAATGCACTTTGACCTTCCAATCTATATCATCCTATTTGTCTCATCGTATTTCATCCACGGCGACCAAATCTGTTATGACATGTGCTGCATATTTTGATGTCATGTCTCGTGGTGCAATGCGTTTACAGAGTAATGTAAATATTCAGATAAGTTTCAGACAAGTTATCTGTAGTATAAGGGTTTTATAAACAAGCTTGACTGACGTCTTGCGTTCTCTAGATATTTTATCTGAAAGAAATAGACTTTGGAATTATTTACTTTGACGTAGTCTGATTTATGAGAAACGTATTTGTCTTGTAGTGTCGTATGCGAGGCCGTGAAAAGGGTGACGAAATAGAGCATAACTTGAATCAAAGATTGGCAAAATATGGACTTTGTTTCTTACACACGAAGTTGTAATTAATGAATGGGTAATGGTGCCAACAGGTTAGGAGTGAGGTTTGTAGTATTTTTCCATCAGGTTCTCCTCAAATTTGTCCGTTTTATATAGATGTTTCAATCGTAAAATAGCTTAACTCAATTCCGATTAACAAGCTGAAGCATGCGACATGTTCCATGGGATGCTTGGTTTTCAGTACATTAGTGCTCTTAACATAGGCCTTTTAGTTTTGGTGTTATGATCTACCACATAATTTAAAATGAGATGAGTTAGTATCGGGGATTGGGAGGCATTATTTTCTTCTTTCCCGGTCCCCTGTTTATGTCTATAACAACAATAGTTTGTATAGTCTATAGGAGTATAGGGGCGTGTTGTGCTTTTCAGTATCATGATTTCACTAGTTGTTATTGATGTGATCCCTACGTTTCGTTTCAGTAGTTAATGCTGTAGAAGTTCCACATTGTTTTATTCTTTGATGTTCTCTCATTATTAAAATCATGGGCATGTGTTTACTCACGTTATATAGTTCAGTGCTTTTAGAGAGAAACTCCTCCGTCAACGTCAAAGTCACCTTGTAACTAAGCTGGCAAACAGCATGCACGCTCGACCTTTCACCTTTCATCCAGGGGCGTCCCTTTCCCAGGTCCGCGGCGGAACGTGAGGGTGATGTTATAGGGTCAGGCATTGAGTGGGGTGTGACGATGCCAATAAAGGGAAGGAAAAAGTTGTGCAAGATATCAGTAAACACATCGAGTTCACAAGAGCAATTACGATAATTATGTATCCAGGGAACCGAATTCGTTGCTTAAACATCCAAGGGTAGGCCCTCATCAAATTGGCCATTTCCTCAAATGAATGATCTCGGGAATAATAATTCTGAATAAGGAAAAAGAAGTAGGGAGAGGCAGAAAATTAGATCAAAGAAGCAAAACGTGTCAATAAGAGTTCACGGTAGGGGGTGTGTTTGCTGTGAAGTAATCAACCAATAGGCGTCCTTGTCCTCTAAAGGTTTCTTTTCCTCCTTCATATATTTGAGTCGATAAAATTCTTTTAAAATGTCATTATAGTAGATTTCAAAGGTTAGACGCATCAATCGGCAGGTCATTACAAACGGATTTTAAAAAAATCATAATGACCGGTCATTGGAAAGTGCTAATCACCGATTACGCGCTGCTAGCTTACCAATCATTAATATCATTTTATAATTTGCAATGATTCTCTAACCAATATTATTTCTTTTCTATCGTTTCAGTCGCCCCACAGCGAGCATGGCCTCTCAACTTAGTACCAGGCCTTCCGACCTCAGCAGACCTGCCCTCACCGGCCGACCAACAACAGGATGTCCTTGAGACCCTAGAAGCCATTGAACGAGAGACCTTCCTACAGATCACCGAACATGAGCTCACACGAGACAACCGACAGTACACACCTCACAAGTGCTGTAAGATCGGCAAGAAGGTAGCTGATAAGGGCCTCTACTGTACCATTGATCTCATGCAGGTAATTAGAAAGAACTTCTGTCATTTTTAAGGTTGAAGGGGCACTTTGGTTAAACGGCGGTTCTTTACTAGGTAAAATGGACCTAGAGTAATAGACGTCTTCATTAGAAAATTTAGCAAATTAGGAAGAAGACGACGAGACAGAGACAACCAACAATGTTAAACGGAGAGAGAGAAGGAGGAAAAGGGGATGGGGTCTCGTTACAGGCTATATACAAATTGGGTATTTATCCATCTTTGCAGCCAGAACATCTTAGTTGTAATACCAACAAAAAAGGTTGTTGATAATGTCATCTTGAGTTTTCTAATTTTTTGTGTAAGAATTGGATAGGAGCATAAAGTCATGTCGAAATCGTTACCAAAGAAAACGAAAAGTAGCCACACTATTTTATGATACCATGGATGTACTCCTAGTTTGATGATGATATCTATATACAGAAGTAATTACAATGGTCTTTGGTGGTTCGTATCAAACGATCAAACGACATCATTCTAAACGAAAATTTGAATATTAATCTTGAAACATTTCTCTCTCTCTCACAAGGTTGAGAAGAAGAACAACCAGGTCTACCGTCGCAAGATGAAGTTCCAGGATGCCGTGCAACAGCCTTCAGACGTGACCTACAAAGCCCTGATGATGAAGGTCGAGAAGTGCTACCCCAACAAAGCCTCAAGGTCAATGTTCAGCAAATGCTGCGAATGGCAACTGCAGATCAACACAGACATCGACAACTGCAAATACCTGGAGTCGAGAGAGGCCAGGAAAGAGTGCAAACAAAGAGTGAGAGCGCGGGAAGCGTAGAGGGCGCTCCTCAAAGACACAAAAGACTATGAAAGGACATTCTTGTAAATTGTACATTCACAACAGAGACCGTGTTCTTCGACTTGAACGACGACGTGCGCGAGCTGAAGGCGAGAGGTACTACAATTATATAAATTATGAAAGACATCTGCAATTCTGCATCATGTAACTATTTGCTCGTGGCATCGATACGGTTGCAAGGAAAAGTTGCGTAGTTGATTCGATTTGAAGAAGGTTAAAGGAAGTTCTGATATTATTTATGTCGTTTATGCTACACAGGACCGAAAAGGGTCCAGTGATAAATACATTTCTTACAGTTTAGATAGAAACATCTATTAAGGACACGACTTGAACAATCAGTTTAAAGTGTCATGACAGTCTTGGGCTTCTCAAGGGTTATGTTAGACAATAATGTTTTACATGGAATCCATTTCGTAACACTTTATAACATTTTACTCTGATGAGCAAAATGTGATCGAAACTTCTATTAACCTGCTTTCGAATCCACCACTATACCATGGGGTAGATGTATCAAAAAGGAAAATTATATTGATTTGATTGATTTCCTTTTGAAATCTAAATTATTGTGCACTCTCGCTTTTAAAACCAAGCTTACACAATAGCTTTATGAAGTGTGTAACTTTGAATAATATATCACTGCCAGTATTCATTGAGTTAGTGCCTTCATTCATTTGTATCTAAGCAGTGTAAATATTTTATGTACAATTCACTCTTGTATAGAATGCAGCTTATTTTTAAACTATTTTCTTCCAAGTTCTGCGTATATTAAATCGTATTCCAACGACGGGAGAGTACAATTAATAGTGGCAAACCATTTGTTGGTTGGTGAGAATTCGGAGGACATTTGCGGCAATATCGACGTATCTCCGACGTCATTTGAGAATCGCCTTCCATCTACCAACTTAAGGTCAAATCGATACTGATAAAGTAATGGTAAACTATTTTATGGTCAATGTGTGATTGTACTAAACTTATTTATTATGATTAATGATGATAACTTGCTATAGAGAACAACCAACAGCGGTCAGTTTAAATTGAATTCATTCACGTGTTATTATACTAAGGGGTCTGTTTACTCGACCAACGGTGTGTTGTTTGCAGGTTGTTTGTCCATCTTTAGTGACCCGTATGTGTGAAAGGCATCCAGGCCAGCGTGTTTACAAGCCCCGGTCCAATAGCTGGTCCTCAAAATGCAAATGTTTTGTAGGATTCGGCTTCTCTTATTTGCAGTTTTATGGCCCAGACAAAAGTGAGGTCTAAGTACCTCCCGTCCTTGGATTTATTGTAACAATTCACTTCTGGGAATAGTGTTCTGTTTACTTGCCACGTATTTCTCGCATTGAATAAAGACGTTGATGACGATTTCATCATCTTTGTGATGAATTAATGGATGATTATAGAGGCCAAAATACTAAAGAAAATGGACACCGGTGTACATGGAAGTTGGATACGAGTATGTAGGTGAAAATTGTAAACTGAAATGGACTTGTAGTCGGTTGACTTCACTATTTATATTTATGTGCTCCCTCTGTAGTTAAAACTCTCTTATTGCGAACAGATTTTGTTTGGTTACGTTTGGGCAAAGAACGAGAAAAAATGTTACCAAAATAACCCGACAGAGATGCACTTTGGGGGTATCTAAGAGGAAGTCATTATGTCATGATAATACACAACGAGTGTTGTATTCGTACTGTAATAAATATCAATGTGCAAATATCATAATTCCTAAGTGTATTGATATGTCATTGTTTTTGAAGATTTCCAAGACTGTGTGAAAGCGGGGCGGGGGTGCTGGTTGCGACATAGGGAGAGAGAGAGAGAGAGAGAGAGAGAGAGAGAGGGGGGTGGAGAGCGTCGGCAAGAAAGATCGAAAGATAGAGAGATCGGGAGAGGGAAGAAGAGAGAGAGAGAGAGAGAGAGAAAGAGAGATAGAGAAGACGGAAACAAGAGTAGATATGTGAAAGAGCGGAAGGGGGGGGGGGCAAAACAGAAAGAAGGCAATTTAATTACGGTACATTAAACAAATGGAATAAACCTATTTTTCTCGTAAACATCTTGTCATATACTTGGCAGCCTAGGATTGGATCGATATTGCATCACATGTTAGCAAGAGACGGAAAGCCTCTTTTATAAATACTTACACGAATGAATAGCCGACAAGAGACGCTGATCGTATACGTTTTTATTCCAGGGGAAGTGGTCACAAAAATAATTTATAACCGTCATTGATTTAAGATAATCAATAAAGATAATTGCGAAGGACTGATGTCTGATGACATATACCTGTCGTTGTGACAGCACCATAATACCTGAACTGACATGGGGTGGACTAATTTTGTTTTTTCCGTAGGCCTAGAGAGCAGTAGTGAGGACGAGGAAGCTTGATTGTACATCCCATCCCCCACCCTATAAAAGAGAAGAGAAAAAAATCAGGCACAAAATAACAACAAAAAACAATGACATGAAATCTAGATTAGGCCTATTATACATATTTGGGATACTCGCTACTAGTTCGCTCTCACGATCTCAAACACGAATAAAAAATATAAAAAATTAAAGTGTCAAAATTCCTTTATATTCATATTCATACAGGAAGGAAAAATATTTACATGTGGTTTTAAACTTTTAACATCTTAGACCTATTAAAGCTTACTAAAAACTTTCCTATATAGACTGAACATTATTCTGGCACCTTTTTTAAATGTTTAATTATACAGTATAAGAATATGCAACAGTGGGCTATTCAGCATACGATGGCGCCATCATGATTGAAGCCCCTTTCCCCCTCCTCCCCCTCCCCCCTCCTTCCCCCCAAAAGAGCTGCTTGCTCAAGCGCATAACTGGGTGGGGGTTTCGCCCTTCCCTTGACCAATTTTGGATACTGACCCCAGTACAAGTGTTAGAATTATCGCCTTTAGCAATTCAGAGCTGACTCAGGATTTGGTAAAGAGGGGGGGGGGGGGGGCACGCTTCTGAAACAATACCCAATTCAGGGGGCAATTCTGTTGTCTGTTTAAGGTATGATAATGAGGTATCTCTAACGAGGCCTGGGTCGGTTGTGTCCCCTCCCTGAATCCGCCACTGTTCATAATGAGTAAACAAGATTCCAGTTTCTAATCAAATCAACAGGAAACGTATTTTTATAATAAATGGTTTTGGCAAGAGGTCGATCTACATCGAAAGCGATATTGTGATGTACTGATGGACTCTTATTACTTTTAAATTATTGTTCCCCAACCGTATCTCTGTCATAAAAGAGGAAGCTAAATTTAGATTCAATAACATATTGAAAATAAACCAAGCGGAAATGCAAAGGCAGCATTGTTGGATAACAAGTAGGGCGAAACTTCACCTCTTGTTAGTCTTTGTCGGTTCAGAATACTTTTCAAATTCGTCAGTTGATCTAGTGCAGGCCTTCTCAACTAGTTTATTAGAAGCGCCAAAACAAAAATGAATTGAGGTTGAAGTGCCAACCTGTATGTTTGGTGACTGTGTTACGAGGGAGCGTAGCGACCGAGCCGATACCGGATGGGGTCCAGGGGGCAAAGCCCCCCGGAAGCTCGTGGATTTTAGGGCTTTTTTGAGGCCCAGATGTGGCATTTTTAACACCTTTTTGTTCCATAAATCATCAATCATAATTTCATATTGATGTAAAATAATAAAGTACAATTCCTGGCTAAAATCTACACTGGAAGTTAATTTATATGTAGTTATTTTGGTGCAATAAACACGGAAAATGTCAAAATGAAGTGAAAATAAAACAAACAAAATGGCTTGCCTACATTTTGGGCTCAACTTCGACTGCGACTTTTTGATTTTTCTGAGTTTTTTTATTTTAAAATATAATTTGTTAATGTTGTTCTTTCTTTAATTTTTAATTGTTATTAATTTTTTGGAACAGCCGCGCGCCACTCTGACTGACCGCAAGCGCCACGAGTGGCGCGCGCGCCGCCAGTTGAGAAGGCCTGATCTAGTGCATTTAGGAGCATTATGGCCCCCCTATGATTAGGAAGAAAAAGGTGGACTGTTTCTAGAAGAGATATTGCCCAAGTCTGGAGTATAACATCGATTTAGTTGTCAGCTCCTTCAAGGAGGTATTACTCCGCTTAATATTTGTAGTTAGAATATGGCGGTATAAAACCTCTACATTAATAATTATTTATTTCCTACTATAGGCCCTATGTACGAGGCGCTCTACTGTAACTACTGACAATGACATATGGTATACGATGGACCGTTTAATCAGATTTGGAAAAATATATGGCTACATTTTTTTCTCAAAAGATGTATATTTGGTGTTTTCTGTAGAGTTGTTTTCTTTTAAGACCACATTTCAATGCCTCATATTAGGCAATTTTGTACTTGCATGATTGATATATCAGATGCATTTTTAAATGTGGGGCTCCACATGCCCTCATGTCACGTGATTCATTGGATGCACAGCTGGAAAGTAGGACGAAATACTAACCTCTCTTATGTAAATCCCTGCCCCCTCGAAACTTTCAATCTCTCTCCCCTCTCTCTCTCTCTCTCTCTCTCTCTCTCTCTCTCTCTCTCTCTCCCTCTCTCTTTCTCTTCCTCTCTCTCTCTCTCTCTCTTTCTCTCTCTCTCTCTCTCTCTCTCTCGCTCTCTCTCGTCATCGATTTCAATCTATTTGTAATTGAATTTCAGATGGGTGTAATGTTCGCTCGATCTCTTTTTCATTTCACACCCTCTCTTCTTCTTTCTCCCGTCTTCAAACTCCTCTAAGCTACGAAGAACGTGTGACAAGGATAGAAATAATGTGAGATATTGTCGAGATGACCTTCTTTGAAAAATACGAAAAATAATGAATAAAAAGACTGTAAATGTTAAAAGCTGATATAGTTTATTTTGTTGCACTTAATTACTGTGACAAATATTGGAAGGAAAATAGTGGTCATACGAGTTCAGGTTATATTGACATTTGATACAATTCTCTCAGTGAAATTTCTACAATTTAAAAACTTTCCCTTTTAGGCAAGCCCTGACAAATAAAATAAAAAATCGAAGAACATCTCATTTTCCATTAATTCAAAACTCTGGGCATGAAACAACCATGGTTCGTGCCCTTGATTCTCTGTCAAAGGGTTGAGGGTTCGAATCCCAGCACGACACTAACGCATTCTGGCAAGACATGAATCCACATTTAACACTCTCCACCCAGGTGTAAATGGGTACCTGGCAATTGCTGATGTACTAATAACTGCAGATCCCTTCTGATGCTGATGACGCCTCCCTGTGTCATCCATATTATGTACATCCCGACATAGCAACTGATCAAACATTCACCCCAATGGTCCAATTTATTTTCTCATGAAGTTGAAGAAACTCAGGTAAAGTGGTTAAGGGATAAGATAATAAACATTCTCTTGACATTTTTATTCCAGCCTACAAATATTTATCAATATTATGTAATATTATATACATCCCGACATAGCAACTGATCAAACATTCACCCCAATGATCCATTTTGTTTTCTGATGAAGTTGAAGAAACTCAGGGAAAGTGGTTAAGGGATAAGATAATAAACATTCTCTTGATATTTTTTCTCCAAACATGACCTTATTATAAGATGGACTCGTCTTTCTCAAACTGGGAAGCTCGTATGAAGGTGACCTTCAGACAAAATGGATAAACAGTTTTGATACTACGGCTCCGTCCTTTAAAAAGCAATAATCGTGAGAAACTACACCGACTTCGATCATTCTTTTCATTTATTTTAACAGCTCCATGAACAATGGTTATAGAATTGTGTACAGATATGATAACAACCGCATATCATGACTTTGCGAAGGTACTGGTGTTGAGGAAAAACATGTTTTTGCTCTTACAGGAGTTGTGTTAACCTAAAAGTGTGATATGCAATAACATGGATAAATGCATATAGTAATGATGTAAGTACATCTACCCGAAGCGTGAGAAGTTGAAGTCCACCAGGTGAGGCACCTCTCCCCCAATCGAGGAATACAAAATAAAGGGAATATTTTCTCCATTTAAGGTGGAAACACTTTGCAGAATCTTGGATCTTATCAAAAAATGAATATTCTTTTTTTACCTGTTAGATATCATTGTTTCTATGATGCAGAGATTATTTTGATGGTCTCCACACTCCTGATAATGACAGGAGGAGACAGGGGCAAACATGCAGATTACCCCCCCCCCCCCCCCCCACAACCACCACCCACCCCTTCTCACTCTTTGGGATCCGCCTATGCCCCTGTGCACTGCAAATGTGATCCATTTATAAGGAGGGTGAATGTTGTTTTCTATAACTAATACATGATAAAATGTATCTAAC
>JAVYIG010017754.1:0-24437 GCA_035222895.1 Strongylocentrotus droebachiensis | reverse complement strand
TCATCACTCTAGACTCTATTTCAACCGCGACAATGATCATTGAATATTGTAGGATCGCATATGCTTCCAATATGTTCAATTTTAACCAAATTCATGACCCCATACCAAAACTTTGTATCACCTTTGATGTGATTGGTTAGTTGATCTGAAGAAGAAAAAACTCTATGACAGGGGGGGGGGGGGTCACAATAAAGTGATAGATGGCAACATTTGCATCATGTCAATCTTTTGTGTCCTTCGTTCTCCTAAAAATATGTGCATCTTCAAATTGTGATCACTTTTCCCCTTCCCATATCCTCTTTTTCATTTCTATCTTTTTCCCCTTTTATTTTATTTTTTTCTTTACAGTGTTAGTGCATGGGTTTCCATGAATACTTTGTATGAATATTTTGAATTAGATTTTTACTGTTGGTGTATTCCATGTTCTTTTTATTGAATTATATATTAAATGGGCCAGTCACCACACGAAATGAGTTTAGTGTCGCATTAGGCTCAATCGTAGTAATAGCGATGTATAGTGTGTATGTACTGAAAATTGACCCACCTACCACATTTAAGATTTTTCCAAAAATCGACTTATTAATGTGTTGTAGTTTATGTCCCCAGAGCTTAGGTCACGAAAATATCTCCTTCTAACATTTTTTGGCAAATAATATAGGCTATGTTACGCATCATTAACTTTACACTATCTAAAAACTGGGTAATCCCATTGTTTATAAAGTCCAATTAGGTTTTTGTTCATATTTCTGGATATAATTTATCAATTTTAATGTGTGACCCTTAATTTAAAGCTTACTTAATGTAGATTCATATAATACTTAAAAACAGGAATACAAATTTTGACCAACTGGACTCATTTCGTGGTGACAGGCCCCAAATGTAGTGTTGAAAACATATTGTAGTGTGAGCTAGACTCCAGATATAGCTTATTAAACTTAAAACCCTTTTTGTTGTTGTTGAAAACTTGTTGAATATTTTTATTTATGACAAGTTAATCACTTGTAAACATCTTTGCCCTCCATTTGTACCTCCAACATGCTCTTACTCAGTGGTCATTTTCTGAGGTCATTACACAGTGTTGGCCAAGGACATTGATCTGGTTGAATTATACAGTATTTTGCTAATTGTGTGTACCCTGCACTGACAGATCTATATTCAAATTATGTGACTCTGCCCTTACACAACATATTCCCTGTGACAGATAGATTTTCTAAAACGAAATCAACACTAAAGATGTGATTTTAAGACTTTAAGAAAATGCCATTGTTCCAGAGTGAGCTTTTTAGAGGTTGGTTTCTAGCCTCATAGTGCATCCAGATTCCAAAATTGAATTATTTTTGAAGGAAAATCAATGTTAGTTTTATCCTCTAGATACATTATCAAACCCTGCATTACTTAAATATAATAATAGTGATATATTTAGTTTTACCATCTATTTATCAAACCTCTGTACTACTTTAATAAAAATAATCTATAAATTAGTTTTACTCTCTGTATAACCTTTAAAGGGATCCAGCAACTTTGTCTTAGATCCTTAAAAAAAATCCTTGATTTAGCTCATGCTGCAATGAAGATTATAAACCTTTAAGTCAGTCAGGATCCCCATGACTTTTACAAGCCTATCACCTGTTTGACTACAAGATATCTATGATTGAAAATTAAAATCAAATTTTGCGTCTGCAAACGGTTTTCATAACACTACAGTCTATTGGGGAAAACGAGTATGGTAAAAACCAGTCACTCAAAGGTTTTCACTTATTTGAGGGCACTTCTTGATCATTTTGAAGAGCTATTTTGTTAGTGCTTCAATATAAACACCATACCACAGACACTGGTAACATGTAGGGCCGTGCATTTCAGATTTAACATTGATAAACGATCCCTTTAACCTTGTGTATTTGTACCATCTCATTTCAGCTGATGCCATGTCATACCTGGTGGAGACCATCCTTCAGCTGACCTCTGAGGGTCAGAAGCCCCAGGAACACATCTCAGTACACCAGGACCAGGACTACCTGACAGCCATGAAGGAGAAGAGGCAACAAGATGCACTCCAGAGCCAGCAGAAACAGAGAAAGAATAAAGCAGAGGCCAAGTGCTGTCCCATATAGTAGTAGGACCAGGTCTATAATGTATGAACAGGACTATAATTCCGCCCAGGACTGTATTAAATACGGGAGTAGAACTTGATCTTAAGAACTTGTCTGTAGAACAAGTGGAAAACTAGATATATGAAAAAGTATTGCCTAAAAGTATGTAGATAAGAAGTTCTGTAGAAGGTTATAAATGTACACCTTAATACGAGGTAGGTATAGCACATGCCCTTTGCAGAAACCCTGACTATGGTGAAAAGGACTTTATTACAGAACCAAAGGACACACAGAGGTGCTTGGAGGATATGTAGGTCCTATGCATGTATATATACAAGCACAATATCACATCTCATAATTAGATAATCAGTTTGCCTCTATCTAAGGAATTGATTTTATCATCTGCCCAAACTGCCAAAATAATGGAAGATATTGGGCCGTATTCTGAAAGCGATGTTATCTTGTATGTTAGGAAAGAAAATTTATCTTAATTGTCATGACAAACTCAAAAAGAGCTGAACTAACACGTATCAATGGTGCTTGAGCAGACGTCTCTTTTAACTGTATGCTTACACAGCCAGCTTTGCTCTGACATTAACCAACGACTTGTCCTAATTTTAATTTGTTATGAGAATTAATATAAAAGATAACATCATTTTCAGAATACTACCCATAGTCTTTACTAGACTTCTGTTGCTTCAACAGAAGTAGGTGTACATGTTGCTGAAGAAAAAAAGCAGGTATTATAAACTGTTTTACATTCTAAATGGTGCTTGACTCATGGTTTACAATTCAAGTTGGTGTAAGTTGGCTGCTAGGGAAGTGTACAGCAAAAGATCTCTTTTTAATAGATTTCATAGTATGTGTAAAAAGAAACCGTAATTACACAGTTGCACATTTAACACAAGCCTAAACTTTATATTCCAAGCACATGTACAAAAGGTATGCCCTACAGCAACTCAAACAGTGATGTTATCCAACATCCATTAGACTGGGATCTGCATGTATTGAAAGTTACCTGTATTTCTATAATCAGACATAAATGTTACATGAAATTCTAAGTATATTGTGGTGTAGTAGTGGTCATTGATGATTCTGGTGATGATGATGATGATGATGGTGATGATAAGGATGAATATGATAATGATGGCCATGCGTTTGTATTGCACAAGTATCAGCCTCAGATAAGCTCTCGTGGCACTCTCAGTGAAATGCCTTTAAAAAATTAAATATACTTTAACAGTCTGTGCTTCAATTTAGAATAATCTTTTCCATAATTCTCCATGTTTAATAGCAATAATTATTCTTGAAATGATGCCACAACAGGAAACAGATAGTTGATAGTTAACCCAGCATTGTCAGTTAATGTGGAAGCCTTCAGTTGCTACATGCTATGGGGCCAGTGCCACCTATGTAGTGCAGTGCAGTCTCTCAATTGAGATCCAATACTCAGACAATGTGGTGAAAAAGGGCATCGGGTCAAATAGAAACAAATTTGATTGAAATTGTATATGAAAAACCTTTTATCCATACCCCCTTCACAATCTGATAATAATGTGGACCCGTTTCATATTGTAATTTGAATGAATTTGAAAGAATTTGACTGATAGAAAAAGAAAGGGTCTGCTTTTTTTGAGGGGGGGGGGGTGTCAAATTTTGTCCCTATTCGCTTCAGTGTCCTTATTCAACCTATTTTTAATACAGTACAACGCTTTTTAAAGAAATTTGTGTGAAATACTTTTCCAGTACTATTATGAAAAGACTGTTTGATAAGGAGGCCCATTGGAGAAAGTGCATAATGTAGATATGATATGTGATACCATTCCTGACTCCCACTGAGGGATCTATAAAAACAGGAGGAAAAGAAATATATCAATTCAATATTGTGATGCATAGTCATTATATTCTTAGGAGCATATTATATTTATAGTGGATATTTTTACTCAAATTATATGAAATTCCACCATTTAGGAATATTCTAATACAGCTCCTGCATGTGATGTGAACTGGAATGAGCAATGTTTTTTAAAATGTTATCATTATGATTGTATTCAGGTATTTATTTGACTTGTGTAAAATAATAAGTACTGGTACATTAAAAACTGTACACTAACGTATATTGAATGATGAACAAAATGAAAATATATTTTTAATGTAGAACCACTTTTAAATTGTTAAGGTATGCAATTTTCTCCAAATCATAGTATTATATAATGTCTGGTATATACCTCACATATATATCATATATTTTAGTATTGAGGTCATTCATTGGATATATTTTTTAAAGCTTAGTAATTTATTTGAAAGTGTGTATTGATATTTATTTGAAAAATGAATTCACAAAGAAATGATAGTGGTATGTAAGACAATGTTTTATCAGTCACGGTGACCAGATTTTAAATTTTGGAATATGGGGCTATTGAGGGCCCTTCTGATTACCGCCGAAGGGCGTTTCATGAAACAATTAGTCAGTGATTTCCACCGACTAATATCATGTTCACCGACAATTCTTTTGTCATTGACTATTTTCCTGGACTGTGATTGGTTAAATTTAGTCAGCGCTGACTAAATTGTCGGTGAACATGATATTAGTCGGTGAAAACCACCGACTAATTCTTTCATGAAACGCCCCCCTGGGGGAATCCACCTTCACAATGTGCCCTCTGCTCTGGTGTCCATGACACATCCTTTTAGAGGACAGATCATTCGTAGGAGTCTTGGGAGATCTATACACCAAGCAATTTCTCGGCTCATAAATTCTAAGTATTTGAAAGAAAGAATTGATACGTTTGTTAGAGAGTTTTTCGTCTTTTGCTCTGATAAGATCTTTCCAGTGTGCAAACTTAGTGGGAAAGCAAAATATCAGAAGTTGAAATATTCTCTAATTTCAAATATAATTTTGAAATAGAGAAAATTAATGGTATCCCTGGGAGGTGTGCTGCGGGACACAGGACAAAAGATGGAAGTACAGGATCATGATCCCCCATGTTACCCAAAGTCTGGTCACCCTGGTAGACAAGTTTATCTTGTCTGAATAAATAATGGTAGTACCTTCATGTTGAAAAAAAAGCACACAATATTTGGCAACTTTAGCAATAATCTATGGCAATTATTGACATTTATATAGTTATCTACCACTTCTGTTGATGTAGATAGTGAATTGGGAATGGGGGAGGGGGTGATGCTTTCTGTTTTGTTTTACTGTATTTTGGTTTGGTATGCATGTTCCAATTCAGCACTGTATTTGATAATCACTTACTAACAGTTGCGTGGAAGGATATTAATATGCAATGGGATATGTGGATGTAGGGAAGAGGTATATAGAAACATTTTATATAATAAATGTGCACATGAAGCTCAAAGCACATCAACACTTAGCAGGTTTTCATGATTATATCAATTTATAGAGCCACACAATAATCTGCATTACATGTAATTTGCATTATACTTGGTTTTGATTTTTAAAGAAACCCTATATCTAGTTCCAATTTTGTTGGGCTAGAGAGAAAATCATTCCTATGATTATGTGATCCGTCCTATTTGGTTTCCTAGACTTTCTTGGCCTCGATTTATTTAGATTTTAAAGCAATATTGATATCATTTCAATACCTGGCTTAGACTACTTTCTTCATTGTTTCATCTTGTTATTATTACAAGTACTAGCATTTCATGGGTTTCTTAGATATCACATCAGGTGTGACATGTCATAGTAAAAATTACAGAATCCGTTTATATTTGTGAGCATGTTTTGCAGTGATCTTTTACGAAATATGCTGCTTTTCTTGAACATGTTGTTTACCAATAAGAATGAACAGTTAGAATTTGAGGTAAATGTCCAAAAACTGGGGGGGGGGGGGAAGGGGGCATATTAATATTTATGACAAGAAAGCGCAAAACAAATCCACTATTCTGTTTAAAAAAAACACACCTTCACATTATCCTATATATTGCAAAGCTTTGTAATTTTAGAAAATGGAAAATATGAGTGGCAATTTTGAATGTTTGAAACAAATATATTGTATAGTCCATATGTAAATGCTTTCTCGACTACAACTACCTGTATTTCCATTCATTTCTTTTAATAATTACCTATTTATGCTTTCAGTTTTATTCATTTTCGTTTATTCACTTTTGGTTTCTTTTCTCTCTCATAGTAGATTTTCTTTTTCTCTTACATTCAGATCTTTAAGAATGAGGTAGAGAATCGTATGATTGATTTTTGGACAGATTGTGCGTAAAGATACTCGACAAATCATGATTTAAAGAAATTATTTGAGTTGAACATTTGTCATTTGTTTATCCTGATTAAGATTCATTATATTAACTTGTCTTTAAATCACTATATAATCTAAGGGGCAAGCTTGATGCAAATGTAAAGTTTACCTGTGTCATTTGATAAAAAATACTTTCTCCATGACCCAAATTAATCTCCCCAAAACAATGTCCAGGAAATAAATATAAAGCTTTGAATATAAAGAGTACACAATCCCTTAAAAGACGAGATTTGGCCAGGTTCTGATGCCGTTAGACATCACCCCCAGTACAACGTCTCTTATTGATCGATGGATGCGAGAGGAAAAAGTGGGTGAATTGATGGAGGGGGTATCACCTGGTAATGTCATTAATCTGTTAAACCTCTATTCAACATGTGAAGTCTACTTTGCCACCCTTTTATTCCTTGACTTGCTTCCATCCATAACCATAGGCTGCGATCGATCAATCGATGGTAGAGCTCTCGAGATGGTTGTATGGCTCATGAACTTCTTTTGTGATGGGGAGAATGGCAGAGTGGAAAAACAGGTGGTTCACCTTCCTGGCCCTGAGACTCTCATGTGAAATATTATGCATTACGTCCATAACAACATGGGGTATAAATAGCATGTTTGAAATTATGTTGACAGTTAGATAAGATTCCATGGTAATAAGATATTCACAATCAAAAGTTTATTGATTTTATAAGTAGAATAATGTGTAGTGGCTTTTATTTTGGGGGTGTATTTTCTGCTCTATTTTTCAGATTTATGTCTGCTTTGTTAATTTGATCATCTCCAGTAATGAACAAAACTTGTTTTATTCTTTTTTTTAAAATTAATATATCAACAATGTCCTCAATGATAACAAAAAAAAGAGGTAGAGTGTAACCTGTTTGGCTAATCACAGTATTATTTCTAATTATGCTTTGACATAATAGACAATTTGTATTTTATGAGCATATCAGGGACAGATGGTGATCATGATTTAGCAGTTTTATTTTTGTAATGTTCATCAAGAATGCTAATATTGTTTATATCAGTATGCAAATATTGATATGGGAAAATTAAGTTTGATTCATGTACTGATTATTCCATCAGATAAGAAGTATATTTTACAAGTTTTTAAGTTCTCTTTTGTGTGCCTTATTTCAATATGTATTTTTGATGCAATATCTGTAAATATGTATTACCTATCTTAGATTTATTAACCATATATTACTCAGAATTCATATTTTACTTGTATGAACAATGATATTCATGCATAGAAGTAATTGGTGTATTGATATACTAATATTGTAAATTTTACTTTGCAGATTGTATATAGATTATAATAAAACTCAACTCTTCTACAGAGTCTCTTCATATAAACTATTGTCAATGCTGCTTTTCTTTTTCTGAATGAGAATTTATTGATAAACAGACTGAATAAATATGTTCATGTATTTTGTATGATAAACAAGTTGTGAACCAATATTTTCTACTTTTGATCAATCACACTACCTTAAAATTTTGAATAGATGTATTCACCACAAAAACTGATCACAAATAAATACTTGTAATAATAAAGTTCAGTTCATTTCCTTTTTTATTATTCATAAAAATATTGCATTCAATAAGAACACAATCTCATCATATTTAAGATGAGCAGCTGTGAAACAAAGAACTTAAGACAGAGAAAATACGAGATTCCATCTGAGAAAGCATACATGGTAAAATGTTAAACTGAACTTCCTAATGCTTCATAACAAAACACATATCTCATAGTTTTCAATGATTTGGTAGTGGTTTGAAGCCCAAACAGAAAAACTTTGGCACCTGTATTTCTCATACACATGTAATTGTAATGAGCATAGAGTAAGCAACAAAGAAATAACTCTGTTGCTACTATTTTACCAATAAATCACAGAGTAATACTGTATAAGATAAAGATACATAATTACATGTATGAAGAGTATCTTTTCTTCCTTCTGACCTTCCATCTGACCTTCCATAAAATGTTGAAAGCAAAGACCTTTTTTTAAAATAAATTTTGGTGAAAACTGCAGCACAGTCACATTCTTCGGTTTTCTATCCTAGAAAGAAAACAAGTCTCTAAACAATTGGGTATGCATATGATATACAGCTTTGAAAATCTTCCATTCCATACAGAATTCTTGTTATGGAAATGATTCAAAATGGATAATATATCTTAAAAGAGCATGAAAACAGACACATAAATAGGGTATTAACAGTTGAGATCTTGAATATAGAAACTGCCATAATGCATAAAATCAATGTCCCTATGCATCATGAATGCATATTTATCAACACAGTACAATTCCAATGGCATGTATTTCAACCTAAATATAAACATAATGGTCATTAACAGAAGTAGATGACTATGTCCAAGCATACAGAACCCACCAATGAATGCCGATTGGAATAAAGTACTTTCCAAAAGCATTAAACAATAACAAAAGTTGTTTTTTCCTGTGATGCATAGAAACCCAACAATCCAGCCGAGTTACTTCAATTTCAATCCACTTTTACCAGTGCTTACATCCTCTTCATCCATTATACGAGAATGCATTACCGGTAGATGTCGTATAAATATACCGGTATGCCACCTGCTGCATCCCATAATATTTTCCAGGAGTAATATATCATACTCCAGTATTAAAGCTGGGCTCCGCATTAACTTTCTCTCACAGGAGTTTCAGGCTGAAAATGTTCGGGTCTGTAAGCATAGGTATCTAAAAATGTAGATTTTTAGCTTTATTATAAGAATGTAATGACAATTCCTTTTATTCATTTCAAGCGTTTGTGGGAAACAAACGGACTAAAGTACAATATTTCTTTAGTAATGATTTAGAATGCTAACAAGCTCTTTTGGGTATAAGAACCACCTTTTATCATTTTGATTCTCTCTTTTACTTAAAAAAATGTGCACTTTTTCCATAAACAATTTATAACAAGATAAGCAACACAATTTTCAGCTGAGAAAACATTGCATATTTTGAGAATACACATGAACCCAGGAAATGTTTGAGAAAAGAAAATTGACATTATTGTACCAAACTTTGCACAGATTATAAGAGCATCCAATTTTGAATAGAAACTATGCTCATTTGCATCCACTTCAACACGTTAGCTTTAAAGCCATTTTAATTCCGTCACCTATTCAAGGACATGTGCAAAATGTGTTGTATGGTATTGTTAATTTTGTATTACATTTCAACACAATGCAAGTATCTTCTTAAAACGAACTTTCACCATACAGCAGAATGGTCTTTAGTTGTTTTTTTCTTACTTATTTCTCATTCAAACTTATGGAAAATTACGAAAGAAAATTGTGATTAAGAGAGCAAGTCTATGTAATCATTTAAGTTCATAGCAAACAGGTACAAAGAGGGTATCCAACAATACAATGAACTGGAATCTGATTTCAAGGTTTTGACAATAACACTGGAAATCAAAGGTTCTACTGTACAGTGAAATGAATGTCATACATCATGAAGAAGAATACAAGTTCAAATTTCGCTTCACACCATAGAGGTACCGATGTTTGTATTATTGATTTGCATGCTGATATTTATAAATATTCAAGGTGGGGTGAAGTCCAAACAAATCGCTATTACTATGTCTGCCAAAAACTGGCTGTGTACGCATATACATGTATTTAAGAGAGACATGCAAGCAGACAAAGAGTTTATCCAAGAAATTATATTTGATATGAAAATCAACATACCTTTGTTTAACATAAAAAAGATGATATAATCATATGGGCTAGCAGGATATAACTACAAAGAATAAAAGCAACTGCATTGATGCAGAACATTGAGAGATCCTCGAAGTACCATTAGGAAGCAACATTGGAATAGTCAATGTGCAGTTGCATTGCATGGTGTCTATACTCGTCTCCTCTTTACAATATTTTCAATAATGATAATCAATGATATAGTAGAGGCCAGCAGATTGTAATCGTGAAGCCGCTGAAAAATGTCACATTCCATAGGTTTTGTACACAGGTCAAGGCCACTGAAACATGGCCAAGGCTGGACTTATAACTCATACACTGATAATAATTCAACGTAATTATGTGTGGTCCATATCATGTACTATCTACCACCGAACTTGGCTTGTTGAGCTATGAGACCTTCATTTTCTTGGACCTGGTACTCTTGAAATCTCATGGATACTCGCTGGGTCATCTTCAGGTACTTCTCCATGCAGTTGAATGAACAGCGTTGCTGCAATATAACAGAAAAACACACAAAGTATTTTAAAATAGGAAGAAAAATAATATTTCATAAGTTTTAAGACTTGGGGTTATAACATGCCGTTTTTCATGCATGTTTAAAAATTTGTATCTGTCATGCACATGCAGTGTCATCCATTCTAAGGAATGATGGGGGGGGGCATGCTTACAATCAGGCATGAACATATTCACCACTCTAATGAAGATGTATGTGAAATTTATTTTAAAAAGACTTGTTTTTCAGATGTTCTCAATTCTCATTCTAGTTTTAGAATTAAACTAGAATGTTTAAAGAGGAACTTGTTCACGATTACACAAATCATTTATCAACTTTGTCAACATTTTCAAGAAGTGAATGATTTGACAAATATTTTTACTTGAAAAGTTGGGGGGGGGGGTGCATTTAAACAGGCCATACCCCTCCTTAACTCTTAAGCTGCCCCCATGCAATTTACCCAGTGCCACAGTGCTAATCCCTATTGTGCCCGCTACTAATCTCCTGTGTGCCAAGTTAATTTAGGGTTGGTTCAAGTGCGTGTAGTTTAAATTGTTACTATGTTTGATCCACTATAACATCTCATCTGTATATTGTATAAAAAAGAATTGTACGTTAAAGTTGTAGGAAATTTAACCCTCTTTCTGTTGATACCAATATCATTTCATGAATCTGTTATTTTGGTAAAGTAAATAAGCACTATCAGTGAGTTGTCAAACCAATCCGTTGTCTCATTTCCCGCACACAATCTGAGGGGCCATGATCAAATCTGACAAATTTGATGATAAAATATCGCAATTTTCTCAGGAAAATCCAATGTAACGGTATATGTGAAGCACGCAAAATCAAAACAACAATAAACCCCCTCCACAAATACAGTAAGCATTCATGCGTGCACGCAATGCGCATCGCACAATAGGCATAAACAATTAGCTTGTGTACTTATGCACGAAAATGTGTCCGTGGCACGCGAGCGGATGAGAGTTTATGTGTGCATGGCAAGTCAGCAGAAACCCGATTATGTGTGCATGGCACGCCTGCGCATGCACAGAACAGTGTTCTTGGCACGATAAGAGTTAAAAAGATAATTTTACACCCATGCTGTCATGTATATTTCCCTTAATAACAATTGCAATCTTTATGTTACATTTGATCTATTTTCAATTGATTCTAATCTTGGGGGATTTCTGGCAAAGCTAAATGCTTTAAAACTCAGATATATTGACAACTAACCTCATTGTCCTGTAGTTTTCTGCTGGTGAAGTCACTGACGCAATCCGAGAAGCAGGCTTCTGTTAGCTTGTTGTAGGAATGGAGGAAATCCTTCAACTGTGATGAAAAATACCCCAAAAGAACATCACTAATCTCACCTATGTATAACAGGTAATGGCTCTCTTCCAATCTAGACTTATTTTGTCTGTTCCTCTTGGTCAGTTTATCTGCCTCTTTATCCCTCTTCCAACCCCCCTCACCCCTGATATGTACAATTTTAAGGATGGTGGACTTGTTGTTGTTTTTTCATTTTCTTTATCTGTGTAGCTGTGTTGATTTCAGCATTCTCTTTCAATTCTTGTATAAATGTACAACTTTGTTTGTTTTTCTATTATACAATTATATATCATGACTAAAGAAGAGGCTCTATGTTCATTTACCTTGGAAATAAAGCAAATTCAGATTGCTACAACTACTTTGTTGCCATTTTTAGTACAACAATGTGAAGGTTAACGTTTATATGCTAATTTGCATCTTTTGCAATAAATTATTTAAAGATCTATGCAGTTCTCATACCTGCTTTGGATCCATTTGAGGTTGCAATGCCATGATTTCAAAGTGTTGCTAGCTTCTGTGATGCAGGTACTAGATCTTCTGTGGAACAGCAACAGGGGTGTAGGTGCAAGTCAAGCTTCTCAAATGTCGATCTGCAGTCTTTCAGATCTGAAAAGAGATAAAATATTATACAATGAAACATTAATATGAATAACAAGCATAATCTATTTTTAACAAGCTGCCCTTCATGAATCATTGTCTATGGGAGAATCACTCTATAAAGTCATGATGCATCATAGATAGATATTTAAGAAATGAACTATCTGATACATACAGATGCAATTAATCATTCTTTTTTTCTTCTCTTTCACATGTTTTCATACAATTCTTGATTAAATACATGTTTCCATGAATTCATCTACACTCATCATTAAGAGTGCATGCATTGTACAAATCGTCAGCCTTCTTGTGGGCAGCCAATGAAATATTGACAACACAACAAATACACCAAATAAAACAACAACTATTATACGTAACTATATAACAGATTTAAAGGGAAGTCCAATCTTATTAGCAAACAACTCTAAAAGAAAGCAGATAAGTCAGAGAAGAAGACCGGTGACAGTTTTAACAAAATGGAACAGAAAATAGGAAAGTTATGTATGAATTGTTGAAAATTGTAATCATATATATATATGGGAACTTCAAATTGTCTGTATCCATAATGTCACTGTGATGTAGTGCTGGACAACCTGCCAAATCGTTCCAACACACAAAATTACTAAATATATATTTTTTTTCTTTTTGTGAAATTCTTGACTCGGGTCTCGGGAGTGCCTTTTCTCTTCAAGGGACCTAAAATAAGTTCACATACTATCCCTACTATATTTTGAGAAGTGCCCCAAGGGAGAAGGCTCTCAGGAGAAAAATTGAAATTAATGATATTTTTGTAAATGAAAAACGGGAGAGTTGTCCGTGTCTATGTTACAAATACAATCCACTGAAAAACTTGCCAATTTGAAATTTGCATTCAGCTATAGTGACCTCATATTTCAAACATTCATAACTTTCTAATATCTTGCTCTGATCTATTTGAAACTTACAATGTATGTTACCTAAAATTCAAACAAGAAATGAAGGGATGAGCTTAAACAAAATTCCACTGCAAGACTTGTCTGTCTGACAAGGATCACATTCTCAAACGTACCTGCCCACTGAGTGTGCTTTGATGACATGAGTACATATTAGAGAATACTTCATGAATGGAAGTTCTTGGATAATCAGCTGCTTTGGAAGACTATTCTAGCACACAACACACTTCAATGGAATATCACAAATATTCTCCCATTATAAAGGACATCCAAACAGAATCTTGAGGAGATTATGCGTGCGATGGATAATGACAGTGGCTCTTTGACGGAATCTTTGACTCTTGTATGCATAGATGAATGGGTTGACCGCTGTACTAAGGGCTAATGTTATATTACAAGCACTGGAGAGACCGAGGAATACATGCGAGTTGCCCAAGCTTGAGTTTGCCAGGTGTGTGAAGTAAGCTAAGCAGGTAGGTAAGAAGCAGAAGATGAAGCTGCCGAGGATGAGTCCGACTGTAACGGTGGCCTTGATATCCTTCATCAAGCGAGGTTTACGCCTGACACCATTCTTGAAGAGAACAGCTATCTCAAGCTGTGCGACACGGCGGGTCTGCCGTCTCGCCTCTCTGAACATGACAAAGTAGAGGAAGACCATGATGAGGAGAGGGATGATGAAACATGCTGTGAAGAGGAAAATGAAGTACTCATGAGGCAGGATGAAGAGAAAGCTGCAGACTGGTAGCGGGGTATCCATTGCATTGTGCCACCCAAACTGGGGCAGGAGGCCGATAAGCAAGCCTAAAGACCAAGCTAGGAAGAGGTAGACGTTCACTCGTAATTCCGACATGATCACAAAGTATCTCAGAGGTTTAGTCACCGCGGTGTAACGATCGACAGCTATCAGGAGAAGGTGGAAAATAGACACCGGGAAGTTTATCATGAGAAGAGTAAGACTCCAAAGGCATGTGGTGTATTGGCTGATGTCCGTGGTATATGAGACGACAAGACATAATGGAGCCAAGATCACATAGAAGAGGTCCGCACATGCTAGACTAACAATATAAGTATTTGCAGGCACTCTTAAGATGGACTCTCGCTGGTAAGTGAAGATGATTAACATGTTCCCAATGGCGTTGATGACAATAATAATGGCAATGACCACGTAGATGGCCACATCTGACATCCTAAAGATTTCAGCTTCCAAGACGGAGGAATTTAACGCCATCAAGGAATCTTTCCATAAAGAGCCGAACATGAGACATGGCGATTGCGTATACAGGTATCCATTGCCTCCTGTAGCTTGAAAAATGAGTGCAAAATATCATCCAATTCCAACTCGACTACCTCAGAAGTGATAGCTGCATCATCCTCTATGTATCCCTGGGTTACCATGGTAACAGGAAGACCTTCCCATTGATGATGCATTGCACCTATAAGAGCAGGTGTTTCACACCTTCCAGGCCATCCGTGTTCATCACCTCTCCTTTATGTTCGCCAACCAAGTGGTTTCCATCACCCTGGAAATGATCACTGCCCGATGAGGGCTTCCTTAAATATGATCAACAGTACTTGACTTCACACCGACGACGATGGTGGCAATATAGTCTGTGAGATGAAATTTGCTTTTAACATTTTATTTTTCCTCCAACAATGATTGGGTCAAGGCTTTGTGGGTTCATTTATCAGCCAGTACATTCTTTAGCTTCCATAGTGATTGTTGCCATGTGTTGATGACGGAATGCATTAATATCATAGACAGGGACCCAAGTGTGCTCGATCATGATAGTTTTAAAGCCTATATAGCTTTGGTAAGCAAGGAGCCCCAAGAGCATTTTCTTCGTATTTATAGCACATTAATCGTAAGATACACACAATCAGTGCTGCAAAATAATTTCTCCATTAGTGGAGTAATTAGCAAATAAGAGGTAAAACACAAATAATATCCAAAACTGTGACCCAAATTGATTTTTCTCATGTTCCTGTGCTCTGCAAACACAACAGAAAATCAACCATAAAAGTGTGGTGTTTGGTTTTTTTTAAGCGCCCACTGATTTTTGCAGTGTAAATGCAAACCGATACCGATAAGATACAGATTTTTTGCTCAAGTGACTCTCCTCGCTTCTGTGCTAACACATGCAGGGCACTGATAAGTGTTGCTGTCACATGCGTACTACTCACCAAAAATTAGTTTGTGCAAACCTGACAGTTTTGTATGGATTTTTCCAGTAGTGTAAACGGTACTGGTAGTCCAAATTTTTTCAAAATGATTTTTTGAATGTGTAATTGGGCCTAAGGACAATACAAAATGAAACTACAGTACTTGTATGGGGAAGTCTGTTAAACATTAACGTCTGAACATGGCATAACCAGATTTCGAAAATCGCTATTTTTCCCTTAATTATTTTGGCTTACCGGTATAACTTTTGTATTACAGTAAGACTTGCATTGGTCTGAAGCTGGCTCATTTCTTTCACACCTGAATGATCATGCTTTACATTTGTAAATAAAGCCCTTTTTCTGCTAAATTTCTCTTGAATTTTTTGTATCAAACATTGCCTTTCTCTAAAACTTCTGTTTGATCTCAGCCATATTTTTGCCAATTGCCTTATCAAACCGTTTGGCTGATCTTGAATAGCGCCCTCTGTCTTCTAAATACCATTTTTCTTATAATGTTTGCTTTGTTGTGAAACTTTGCTCATATTGTAAACTTTAATACCATTGCTCATGTCGTCATTGATATTTATTTATGAACAATCACGCTCTATCTTGAATAGCGCAATCTTTCTGGTATAGATGTATCATATATGCCTTTCCTTACAACATTTGCATGAACAATTGCTTTGATCTGAAACGTTTCGTCGTCTCCATGGCCCATGGCTTTATTACTTTGTTTGCAATTACTGATCAGGTTGATCTTGAATAGCACCCTCATTCTGCTAACTCCATTTTCCTCATAACTTTTATTCCAAGACTCTCATTGGTCTTGAAACTTTGTTTATATTTAATATACATATATAGTAAGCTTATCACTTTCCATATCTTCTACGATTTTCATGTTTATCACATTTACTTTTGACTCAAACATTACATTCTGCTTAAACTTCTATGTTTACATTACCATTGTCCATATCCTTATCAATATTTATGCATGAACGATTATGGATCTCTTGATAATAACATCTTACTGCTAAATACCATTTACTTACAACTTTTGCTTGAAGACTTGCATTGCCCTACAACCTTAACTTCAGTTACAGAATTCATGTAAATTTACATGTGTTCTTTTTTTAAAGTTTTAACCCTCTGCGACAGTATATGCTGCACACAAGATCGCAGGTCAAGTTCCTCTCATTCTCTTTGTGTTATGACTAATGTACAGTGTTTGCACTTCAAGCAGCATCTTGGCCATGCTTCATCAGCAATAGTTGCACACCCTTCGAGAACACAAGAACAGACAGCACAAGCCAAGTGCTTGTCGTCGCCGTACATATCCTATCATACAATACACTTGTGGATATCCACCACCATCTCCAACTTGCATCCATTCAGATATGTGGACATTTGCAAAGACTTATAACCCCTTTTGCCAGAACCCAAAACTAGAACCCAATGCCACCAAAACTAAATCTTTCCAGCATCAACTAAGACCCTGTTCTCACTCACTTCCTAGATCGATCCAAGCTAGATCGGTATACCTGTGAGTGTGAACAGACAAGCGGTCCAGGAAGCAATCTTCAACCAGAAGTGAGTGTGTTTTTGGCGGGGAAGTAATGAAAGAGAGAAAGAGATTACGGTACACAAATAAAAACAGAGAATAATATAAGGAAAGATAGAGAGAAAATGATAAGACTGATAAAAACAATGAATAACATGAGAGAAGGTGGTAGAAGGAAGAAACAAAGAATAACATAAGGAAAGACAGAAAGAGAAAATGATAGAATGATAAAAAAAACAATGAATAACATGAGAGAAGGTGATAGAAGGAAAAACAAAGAATAACATAAGGAATGGAGGAAGAAAATGATAGAATGATAAAAAAGAATAACATAAGAGAAAATGATAGAAGGAAGAAACAAAGAATAACATAAGGAAAAACAGTAAGAGAAAGTGACAGAATGATTAAAACAAAGAAGACAGAAAGAGAAAGTGACACATGTAGAATAACAAAAACAAAGAACAACATAACAGAAGGTGATAGAAGGAATAAACAAAGAATAACATAAGGAAAGACAGAAAGATAAAGTGATAGAATAATGACAAAATATTAACATAAGAGAAGGTGATAGAAGGAAAACAAAAACTAACATACGGAAAGACAGAAAGAGAAAGTGATGGAAGGACGTGTTGAGATCCTCACGCGATTTGCGAAATCACTTTTGGGTTCTCTAAGACACTGCCATCTCCTGCCACAACCGCGCCATGTGACTACTTGCCGCAGTTTAAGAAACTCCGATCATTTGTCCCTACCACGTTGCAGAACCCAGCACTACAAACAATCGACAGTTCCCTCTCTTGTTCGTTTGCTAAATTCAATCAACTGAAATCTTGTTAGATCTGTTTACCATGTATTGTTATTTTGCGAACTCATTCCCTCTCTCCGTCTCTCTCTCTCTCTCTTCCTCCCTTTATCTAGCTTTTTCTCTCTCCTTCTCCTTTCCCTCCTCCCCTCTCCCACTGTTTCTCTATTTCTGTCTTGTATTTCCTCTTCTCAATTTTCTGACAATGTGATAATCAATAATTTTCACCAATATGTATAGGTCATTGACATTCACCAATTTTAAACAGTATAATAATAATTCCATAATGGCATTCGTATTAATGTGTCATTTGACATTTCCGTATTATGTGCATTTTACTTTTACAATGCTTCATTAAGCTGAATCAACTCAATTCTCGTTCATTTGTTTACATTTTGTTGTCATAAATTGAACTCTCTTTTCTTTTTTCTCGTTATCCTTTCCCTCTCTTCCACTTGTCACTCTTTATTTCTTCTTTCTTCTCAATTCACTGACAAACTGATTATCACCATTTTATAACTTACAATATTTTTTTTCTTCTTCATACTTGAAGTTATTACTGAATTTTTAAATAAACTGTTTTTAATGCATTTTTATATGATACAATGTGAGCAATGTACTTTAACTTACTACTGAATTTTTAAATCTACCGTTTTTAATGCATTTTTATATGATAAGATATGACTTTTTATTTGGTATATTTGTAATAAAACCAAAATTGAATTGAATTGAATTGAATTGAATTGAAAAGGATAGCATAAGGCCCAAAAAAAAAAATTGTTTGGTTGTCCTCGATTGCTTTTCTGGAGTAGGGGCGGGCGGGCGGATTTTTTTTTTTTTTTTTTTTAAACTTCATTTTTTGTGTGTCTTTTTTTTTTTTTTTTCCCCATTTTTTTTTTTTTAATATTTTGTTTTCCATAAAAAAAAAATCATTGGGATTGTCAAGCATTTAAACAAACAAAGTCTATACAACACTTTAATATGGTAAAAGACTAGTTTAATGTACAATGAATATCAAGACCAACACAGAAAGTATTTTGGGCTTTGAAATACAGCACCTTTTAAATCTCCATTGTACTACTTATAGCTACTTGCGCCCTCTATGTAGCAAACAATGCCTAATCGGTGACCATTGGTCCCCAATGATCCTCTTTATCTTATTTTAACTAAGGGCTGATTAGATGAGATAACCACTTGTCCAGTGACCTTGCAGGGTGGTCTAATCCCTCCTGTAAACTAGTACAGATGGGCTTTAAAATGAGTTTAAGAATGCTCAAAACCTGATTTGAATAAACGGCATTTTGACATAGAAAAATAAAAATGGCAAGTTTAATAAATACCTAATTGCGTACTGAAAAGACAAAACTGGCAACGGGACGCATTTTGATCCTTGCAAATGCATAAAATGGTATGTTTGGCATTTAAGATTGCTCCCCCCCAAAAAAAAAAATTAAATAAAAAAAAAAATAAAAAAAATTGAATTAAAAATATTTAAAAAAATGAATTAAAAAAAAAAAAAAAAATGCGAGCGGCCCGAAAATGACGGGCGGGCGGTCGAGGACAACCAAATGATTTTTTTTTTTGGCCTAAGGAAAGATAGGAAGAGAAAATAATAGAATAATACAATGAATAACACAAGAGAAGGTGATAGAAGGAAACACAGAGAATATTAAAGTTAAACAGAAGGAAAGACAGAAAGAGAAAATGATAAAGAATAGATCTAGATAATGGAAAGATAGAAGAGAAGTTGAGAGATGGAAAAACAAAGATTAACATAAGAAAAACAGAAAGAGAAAATGATAGAAGAAAAACAAAAAATGGCAAAGAATAACAAGACGGAAGATGACGCCATCCATTGACGGTAACAGTTTCAAATACGGCTGCAAGAATTTCAACACAGAGCTCAATTTTGACGAAGAAAATCCAGAAAAAAATCCCTTAAACGTATCATACATACAGTCAATCTGGTAAGTGGAACCGATGTATATTAGCCTAGGCCTAATTTTCAAAAATAAATGCATCGGCTATGGATCCGCTAAAAGAGTAGATTTCTAGATCTATCTATTTGGGCAAAGTGTTGTGGCCATAAATGGCCACAACGTTTGCACAGGAGACCCTATGGTCTGTTTCTTAAGAGAGGAGCCGACCCTACCCAAATAAGGCCTAAAATAAAACTTGTTGTATTGCCCTTTGCGACCGACCCAAAAATCTAAAAAATCTAAAAAATCTACGGTCTGCATTTTTAAAAAGTTTTTTTTTTTTTAACTGTTTGTTTAAGATTTGTTTATTATTAATGAATAACAAAATATGTATTTTGTTTGTTGGGATAAATGGGATATAAATGCATGAAATCAAATTATTCCCAAATTCTCACTCCTCTTCTGCCCTAGTTTAAAAATCCTACTAGCGTAAACATCTCGATCAACACAACATTGCAAACCATGGATTAGTTTGACTTTGAGGTGAAAAAGATATGAATGGAATGATGACGCTGAAACACATGTATTAAAGCATTAATAACTGAAAAATATCGGCCCAAAGAGGGCGACAAAAAAAAATTCTGACCGACCGACCCATAGGCCTTATCGCAAATAGCCTCACGCTAGGGACGATGGGATTGAAAAGGGAGCAAGAGCGCCGCAAACGTCTGATCGCGACGATGCGAAACGCTAGCAGCCGACGCGCTCTGTGTACAGTACACACGTACGTACTATACTACGTACATCGAGTGGCTTATTCTACTTTCAGCTCCTATACCGATCAAACATCTCGTGATATTTTGTCTTGCCAACTCACTGATTACATTGATTCTACATGATGGGTGGTGGAGACAGATGTGCTGTCTATGGATGCAACAATAACCGAAGATATCCAGAAAGATAAGAATGATTTTGATGTTTTACTTTCGAGTTTTGTGATGACAAAGTGGGAGGCACTGCATGCCTCTAAATCTAATCGAAACAGTGTTACGAGCGAGTGGCGAAGGGAATCGTGTCGGGACAGCTACGGCGTTAATTGCTGCCAACAGGCAGGCGCTAAAGCTGACCTTGCCATTCTGCTTTTCATCTACCTGGTCTAATTTATTTGATTGCCCCTGTGAATTTCCTTTTTTGAAAGAAAATTGCCTTATCAATACATTGAAATCAATCATCAACATTTTTGTCTGGAATTCGGAATAGGGGAAGTTTTCTGCAAAGCTTAGCAAGTTGAACGAAATGAGAAAATAAGTTCAATTGACAATTTTAAATCGTATACATGATGATTCAGATGATTGTTGATCTAATTTGTGTCTTTTTTTTCTTCTCCCCACAGATATGTTGTGAAGAACCATGTTAACAACTAAGGTTTCACAAGTGCACAGATCCTCAGAACTATACGCCCAGTGGACCAGGCTTTTTTTTCTTCAATCCTATAATATTTTTATCCAAATACATGCAATTGCACCTAAATATTTTGTGTGTCTTTTTATTTAGATTTGAGATTTGCAGAAATGGAAAAAGATAAGAGAATAAGTCATTTACACAAGGGCGAATGTCTGAAGAATGCGTAAGGAGAGCTGGCAAAATATAAAAAGAATAAAAGAAACAAATGCTACATTACAAGCAGTATATGTATGAGATGGAGGATAAAAATGTGAAAGAGAATGTGATTAAATATTCAGAGATAAAAAGTTGTGTAATCGATGATCATTAAGAGATACCCGGGCAGCTAGCAATGTTGTAGCCAAAGTGGATGAGGTGGGGGGGGGGGGGCCGGGGTTGAGCTGTGGCATTCCCATAAGTTTTCTTGGCAATATATCTCTTCCTCCTCTCTTCTATACTTTTCTCAACAAGTACATCTCTTCACTCTATACTTTTCTCAAAAAGTACATCTTTTCCTCCTCTCTTCTATACTTTTCTCAACAATTACGTCTCTCCACTCCTCTATAGTAACTCAACACTTACATCTCTTCCCTCTTTATATTCATTACTAAACAAGTAGTATAATTATCTGAATCAATTTTTTTTAATCGTCGCTCATTGCGATCGATAGCTTCATTAATGTTGGAATCGCTATTAACCCTTACAAAAAATTACAATTGAGTAATCAAGATATTTTCTCTCATTTTATCTCTTCCATTACAAAACTGTCCATACACAGTAGAAATGAATAGATACAAGGCCATGAAAGATAGTTGTCTTATTTTGAACATTTACTTTATTTCTCATACGTATACATTATAAAAAGCAATCGGTATCATGTAAACAAATTTACAGATCATAAAAACAAGGACATGTATTTGCTTCATACGAGATAACAAACTTCCAATTCATTTTCCGAAATGGAGATTTAAATTATGAATATTGTTGATTTCTAAGACTACCCATCTTCCATCATCAAGTATCAACTTTTCCTGCTGACACTATAAAATCTCCTCAGTGCTCAGCTTTCTCATCAATCAAGCTTTTCTGTCCACGTCTACGTCTACGTCTATGCTGGTACTCGTCAAAAGCCTTTTCAGCAACTAAACGAGGATACTGTGGTGTGGTGTCTCTCATAGTGGTCATGATTGATTAGTGCATAGTGCGTATATACAAGTTGTGCGAGTAAAAACAGTTCCTCCTATGATTTAGGCACTGATGGCTCCCTTGAACTTCTCCACAGAGGGCAGTTCAATGAAGTTGGTAGGGAGATCATCCCAGTCCCGGAGTGTTCTTGGGAAGAAACTTTGCCTGTAGCTGTCAGAGTTGGAGCTGGGTCTCATAAATCTCCAATAGACTTTTTCAGCAAGTTCAGCGTGCTTTTGACCATTGACTGGTACGCGCCTATCCCTCAAAAACTTCTTGAGTTCAGTGGCTGAAAACTGTAAAAACCTACAAGCTCCGTCTGCCATAATTGCAGTGAAGTACCACAAAACAAAGATTAGTTCTTTAGCTCTGGGTACAAGTATCAAATTGGTTACAAACTGCGGCTGAAAGAGCAGTAAATTTGATTAAAAATAGCTTCGACTTCGAGTAGTACTATACAAAACGTGTGACGTTGTATGGCTTCCCGAAAGCCGAGATCGTGTTTGCTCCCTTTTCTATCCCAGAGGCCTTTGCGCGAAGGGCGCAACCCAGCGACAAAGGCTATTTGCGATAAGGCCTAGAATTCTATGTTTTGGCACCCAAAGGGCAATAGGATCTACAACAAGTTTTTATTTTAGGCCTAAGAGGCTGACGAACGAAAGAGACAGACATTTTCGGTCTAAGCCTTACTATCAACTAGAAAAATCTAGATCTAGAATCTATGCCATGTTATGAATATGATATTAACGCTGATGGACATACACCTACCCCGCGGCCCCGCCCCGTACGCCGCCAGGCCAGGCGTCAAAAGTTTCTGTCTCCGCTCATTCCAGCTCGACTACAACTTGATACAAAAGAACTTAGATCTAGATCTACACTAACATATTAATTATTGCGGTATGTGATAATTATTTCGTCGATAGGTTTCCACTCAACTCTTACATTAAATGCACCGAGACAAAATTAAACAAAGGTGAAATTAGTTTAGGAAAAAGATTCCTACCTCAGCTCAGGCTTAGTGAAGAGATCACAATCCACGGCATGCATGGGTATGTAAAAAATAGTCACCGAAAAAGCGTATTCAATTGTTGCGAATTTGATGATTACCTTGAAGGAATAGCGATCTATTGTACGCGGTGATAACTGACAAGCAGTATCAGAAGGGGAGGGGCGCGGGTTGCAGAAATTGAATTACGAGTATATAAGCCATTTAATCTACTTTTATTAGGGTATTTGTATTTTTATTTGATTTCATAAGGTACGATATATGGATTTTGTTATACAAAATAAAAACCTCAGTATGTTCATATTTGGAGCCTGGAGTTAGGGCAAAGAAACCAAAGTGTCTGAGAAACCCGGCCCCCTCGTACTAGGGTAGCAATTCGTGCTATAGGCCTATGTGCCATATGGGCAGGCACGTACGCAGGGGGGGGGGGGGTTGGGTTGGGGTTAAACTCCCCCTTCAGTTTTGTTTATGTTATTTTTTTGTTTTAAATGTCGATCGGTCAAATTTTCAAATTTCGGGACCTGAAAAAAAAAAAAAAAAAAATGTCCTCTTACCCCCCCCCCCCCCCATTTTTGACATCGACAATACCATGCATTGTGATTAATACATTATCAATAATGATTTCAATTTTCTCTTTTCTCTTTATATTGCCCAAAAATACTGCTGAAGCATCATATTTGGCAGTTGGGTTAGCTGGTCTGAAGATTTATTTGCGAACAAGCGAGCTAAGAAAGAAGAAGAAAAATGATTTATGAGGTCCCGTTACGACCGATTAGGTCTATAAAAAAAAAAGAGGAAAAAGAATCTTGATGGGGTTTAAGAATAATAGCATCATGGAAAAATGAAAAGATATTTAATAAGTTACATAATTACATCCACTATAAATGCAAGCGAGTGTAGTGAGCAAGCTTTGGAGAAATTCGAGCAAAGG